>JAMKCH010085394.1:0-42217 GCA_023653785.1 Ophioderma brevispina
CGGCCGTTAGATAAAAAAACCATTAGGAGGATATTTTCAATTCTCCGCATTAGTGTGCCCACAATCATGATATTACTATGCTCTATGATAGTTAACACCTCATCTAGTTGGTGAAGATCATACGCACCATTTAAATAAAAAATCCTATGGAAAAAATAGTGCGTGAGCCTAATGCGTATTCAAGTTTGTAAGGCCCACATAGTTTACGGTGGCCTTATAATTTTGGTTATATGTTACTGTCATGATTATTCAACCTCAGTTTAAACAGTGCAAAGCATGCTTTTGGGACACTGACTATAATATACCACCATTTAAGTGGTAGTGGGCCATTTTCTTTAAAGACAGAGCTATTGTCAACTAGTATTGCAATTAGTAAATTCATTCATAAATTTCACTTGATCATCTTGGCTTCAACATGGTTCAAAACTTTACACAATTTCAGTATCAAAATCAACCAAGTCAAAGAAGAGTTGTTGTACCTTTGCAATATCTTAAAACTACTACAGCCTGTCTCAAATTTTTAAAAATGGTAACAATCAATAAACCAATTTTTGCAGTATTATGTATCTCAACATAAGTAAGTTGTTGTTTACATCACGAGAAAAAAGACCAGGCTGCCCCAGGATTTTTGTTCATTCAAGTGCTTATTCAATCGAGAGAAACGGCCAGTTTCTGCGGAAAACAAAAATCAAGTTGTGCCACTTTCTGGGTGAGTGAAAACGGTGCACGAATTAGTCAAAAATAAGTTGTCACACTTGAACGATATGAAATTATTTAAAAGGGATTAACTTCATAAAAAACTCAAAAAAGATACGAACACAGTTACATAATGGTGGAAGTTATGATTTGTAAGTTCTGGCTTTAAGATAGAGTGAATAACATTCCACATATTGTTGTTTGTTCAGATGGAAAATGAGGTACAACCGGCGTACAGCAATCTGGAAGAGAGAGTTTTCAATGTCTTGAAGTATCATGAACGCAAATTCCTACCCACCACTTTGCTACTTTGCTTTCAAAATTTTATTGACTTCAACAATAGTAAATGCACACAAAGATAGTGCCAATTATTTTAAAACCATTCTTTGGATTTGGAGTGTTTATTTTGTTTGAAATTAACATTACTCTGCCATGATTTGAACAGATACCAATCTTGTAATAAGTTCAAAGCTCCCATTCATGACGTCACATAATAATTTGTATTTTTTATTTATGAAAAAGAAGATTGTATAATTGAACTGAATATGTTTGATATTAAAACTTGTGTCGATAAAAGAGACTTCCTTTATTTACTAAATTTAATCTGTGTTTTGTTTCTTTTGCTCACAGGTACAATCTTTTGTGAGCTTTAAGACAGCATGGCATAGATGGGCGAAACAACTCTGACCATGCATAAAAGTGGCACAAACAAATCGATTTTTGGTATATCGCACCATGGAGTTATAATCAATTTAGTGCAACTCATGGAGTTATTTTAATATCTCTGGATTGACAAAAGCAATGAGATGAAACAAACACCATGAAGCCTGTGGTCCTTTGTTCTTTAACATTATGTCAAGTAAGAATGACTATTTGAAAATTTAATATTTAACCAATTTTTTTTTCTGATTGGACCATTTTTTTTAGACAGGCTATATATAACAGAATACATGGAACTTAATTACTATATTGTTCACTCTTGAAGTTAGAGTGATATCAGCCCCTGTAGTTTGTATTCTTACTAGCAATTCAATTGTGCTACCTTCATTCATAATGTATGTACATATATAATGCTGTGATTCGGAGTTTAAGTATGTTTTTAATTATTCATCACTTTCAAGACTTAAAGGAGAACACCCTAGAGCAGTTAAGCACATATGCCATCACAGTTGTGGGCACAATGATTGTTTTCAATACATTTATAGATCTAGGTGAAAGTATCCATTGTACCACAGTCATACCTGAACATGCCTATCACGTTCAGTGAACCTCTGACTGCCCACGCTGTCTGCGTCAGTTACAAAGATTACCCCTACGTAGAATTGTTAACATTTGGCGGTATACCTGTGAGGGGCAGCCCTCAAAATTATAATAAATAAAAATAATAATTAACAAACATATTTTCTACTAGCATATACCAATGGAAGAATTAGGTCAACAAACAAGGTGGGGTCACCAACTTGTCAAACCAGTTTCTTTGATTATGACCATTGTCATTACTTTTGGTGTGCTGTTAATATATATGAATCCAGTAGCTAAATATATTTCTGATTCTCGCGAGTTGGTATGAGCTTAATTTGACAAGATGAATTTTTAGCACAAACTTGCAATAATACTGTCCAATAAGCAAAATATATGTGTACCATATCCTAAGGCTATTTGGTATTAATACATAAAGACGACGTATACAGCTTATTCACGAAGCACATCATTCTAGTCATTTAAACCTATAAACTATGTTAGATTGTGATTACAGTAAGGTTGCACAAAAAATATTAAACACATGGTTGATACTGATCAATGGACATCAATGACTACTTCACACCCCATTCCACAAAACCATAGTCCAATAATTTTATGATTGACCCAAAACAAATTGCAAAAGAATAATTTTGGTTGTTAATATACTGTGAAATTTTGTTCTCAAAAAATATATATTAAAAGTTACCAAATCAAACCTAGTCGAAAAATGCAGAAACAAGGGGTTAAGTTTCTATGAGGTAAAAATTATGAATGGATCAAATGATTTAAAAATGTACCAATTTATTGGGCTACTAAGGTTAAAAAGGTATAGTTTGCCTTATCTATGATCTTAATTTAGTACCAAAAAGCACATAACAGTTCACGGGCATCATGGGGTAAAAATTTGGCAGGACGGCAAGCTTGTCAAACTGGTTTAAATGGGTTCATTTGGTCAAACTCAATAAGTAATTGGGCTTTTGATATTCGACAAAACGAAATGGCCATTGACTTTACACGCCCTGTATTCTGTTGCATGATGCATAACGGAAAAACTGCATGTAAAGCAATAGGTTTCATTTCGTTTTGTTTGTCGAATATCATAAGCCAAGTATTGTATATATTCTGTGTTTGAAAATTCTATATAAGAATTACAGGAGTTATTACTAGTGACTGCCCATAGACCCTAATTATGCAACAAATACAAATGGTGCAACCAGTATATTTTTGGCTCCTGTACCATTAGACGGACAATTTGACAAAATTTTGAAAATAAACGGATATAGATAAAATTTTACCCCATTGTGACCTTGAACATATTTTGACTCATAAACTTTTGAACTACGACCTGCAGATAGCGGGAACTATACCTTTTTAATCCTTGAATGGTAAGGAACATGATGGTATATTTTTGGACCAATTTTCAGGATATTTTGACCCCTGTATAAACCTTACCCCCTTAAAAATAGATATTCCACTCCTTCGATTTTGGTAAACAACATTTGATTATGTTGTTCTTAATGGTTTTCTCAATAAAATTCTGGAGAAAATGATTCTTTTGCAATAATTAGTTTTGGGTTAAGGCACCATGCGTCCTAATTTGCCTGGACTAACAAACAAGAGATAGACATACTTCAATGTATTTGCATTCAAGTTGCAGCTTACCTGATGTTCAAAGCCTACAAAATTTGGCTGTGGCTTACCCCAGCCAGGTGGCTTACTTGGCGGTGGGGCTTTTACATTAAATATCAAAACACAAACACACTTTTATAACCCACTGCCATGACCACCCGTTGTATCATTGACAATATAACAGCAGGTAAAAGTCCATAAATGACACGCAGGAATGTAACCAAGATTAATTTTTAGGCATCAGATTTTGTACAAATTGGATTTTGCCAAAATGTTAACCTTTTTATCCCAATAAACATGGATGATTTTGGGATGTATTAGCAGGGAGGGAATTGCTGTGTGACCTTTGCAGGACTAGAAGGGCATTACTTTACCTGCACCCACACACCCATCCACCCTATTTACATGCCTGCTAAATATAGTGTGTTTTCATGGCAAAATATGAATATTTTCATGAATTCACAAAAGTAATATTAGTATACAAATATTAACTGACTATAAATGTGATGGTTGAAATATCATTACAAAGTGAAAGATGTACTTGGAACATACATCTTTCACTGAGTAATGATATTTCTAACGTCTCACAAATTTAAGGCAGTTAATATTTGTTTTATATCACTCATACATAAATTTTATATTTTAAAAATAATGTTAGCGGCACATTTCATCGTCACCAGTTGAGTTTTTCCGTTACAACCGAAATTGTGGTTAGGTTCACCTATAAACAAATCGGCGAGTCAGAGTCTTGGCGCATGTGTATTTTGGCGCAGTGCAGTGATAGTATACAAATATTTAATGATCATGAGGGATCTTGTGGAATCTATTGGCCCCCGAGGTGAACTGGAGGGCGTGGGGTACTATTTTCCCGAAACCGAAGGTCGAGGGAAAATAGTACCCCACGCCCTCCAGTTCACCGAGGGGACCAATAGATTCCACAAAGATCCCGAATAAGATCATTAAATATTTGTTTTATATCCTTCATGAATATATTTTTGTTCATTGATTGGTTAAAAGTGAAACTGAGCCTGAGGCCTACTTAAAAAAATAGGCCTTGCCTGTACTGTACTATGTAGGCTAGGCTAGCCTAGGGCTAGGCTAATGAGTGGAACCTGTAGTATCTTGTCTATTCAAATGCTAGTCTAGGCTATTCATGCTAGCTAGGCAAGGCAAGAGCTTGAGCATTGACTGCCTTTTAAGCAGAGGAAAGTCCGCCCCACTTACGATATCAACACCTTTTTCGGTAAATAATGACGCTGAAGTCTGTACCGAATTTACTCCCAGAATTTACTGGATACTGCATAGCTGCATGCATCATGGTATAATAGCTCACCTTTCTGTTTCCGTGCACAGTCATGACAGTCAATCATGCAGTGATGCAGCGTAGAGATCATATCAGCGTTGTCCATTCCATGGCATTAAAATAAAAATCACCGCGGGATTCACCGGTGTTATTTACACAACTCCTCGAACACTGACAGAACATATGTAATTATTTTTTTGTATTCTCGCTATCCGTGCAGAAGGTTTCCCACCGGTATTATTGCAACTGGGCGCATGCAGCCATGTTGTTGCTACGGGTGTCGACGAAATAGCCTCAACAATGAGTCAAAGTTCCTTTTAGATCAATAACTAATACGAACGTACACAAGTAAGAGTCTGTGCGCTCTCATGCATAACGTCAACAGTCGTAGCTAGTCGTATTGACCACAGCAAAAGAACCGATAAAGGAACTGATAACACGGGTATCGAGGCTAGAGGGAAATAGGCGCCTATTTCCCTAGGAAAATAGGCGTCTATTTCCCTGTGATCTCTCTTTTGCTCTCTTTCTCGCAAATAGTTAAACTATTTGTGGTCATGTGACGCACTTTTAACCAATCAATGAACATCAATATATTCATGAGGGATATAACAAGAATTATTACACCTCATGAATATTCATGAACATAATCATGCTATTTCATTGGCTGATTCCTATTACGCGAGCTATTTCCCTAGGAAAATAGATTGAACTGTTTCCCTACAACCTCGTCCCCAGAGTCACAGTGAGGTGTAATAAAACAAATACTTCATTGTTTATATCGGGAAATAGGGCACACTATTTTCCCTTGGTACTGGCTACGGGCCTATCACCCCTCACCCTTCGGGTTCAGGGTGATAGGCCCGTAGCCAGTACCTCGGGAAAATAGTGTGCCCTATTTCCCTATAACCATGTAGTATTTGTATACTATCACACGGAGAAGATGATGGTAAATCTATCAAACAGTAATAAACCAACAAACTGCCTAGAATTTATGTATGAGTGATATAATACTTACCATAACATTTTTGCATATCTAATTACCCTGTACCATCCTCTTATTGCTAGACAGTAATACATAAAATCTTACATCAACCACGCTTCTCAAGCACTCAAATCATTCATACCACAAACACTATAGAAAATGTGGTTGTAATATTAAAGTGTTACACAAAAAGTTACTGTAAAATGTTAACCATGGTCATACTGATCACTGGACATCCATGGATACCTCGATATCACACCCCATACTCACCAAAGACAACAGACATACATGCTTCAATGTCTTACATATAAACAAGAGCTTACAAGATGTTCAAAGCCTACAAAATTTAGCTGTGAATTACCTTACTTGGCGGTGGGGCTTATACGTTAAAGGTGCATTTCGTGATTTCAGCACCTTCTGTTTATTCATTGATCACTAGCCATCCTTCAGAAAACCTTATTCTCAAAATCTGAGCTGATCCTGATCTTGCGGTTTTGTGTTATTAGCAATTACTTGTTTCCCACGGTCCCATAGGCTACTGTGCTGTAATTTCTGTCCGTTTACGGACAGAAAATACAAAATTGCGAATTTCTTACAGACGAGACCGAATTTGCACGTAAGATTGGGCACGCATGGTTTACTAAGGCTAACGGTTCAGATGACATAAAAATCTCAACATTTTTTAGGTAAGTCGGGGGGACGAGGCTGTGGATCACGAAATGCCCCTTTAGATATCAAAACACAAACACTATAATAGCCCAGTGCCATGACCACCTGTTGCATCATTGACAATATATTACAGCAGATGACAAAATTCTATAAACCACTGCATTGGCATGTAGGCCTGTAACCAAATTAATCTTTTGAGGTACAGATTTTGTAAAAATTGAACTTCCAAGAGGTTGACCTCTTAATGTGGACTATTTGGGATACACCAGCACAAAAATACCATTTTGCAGTTTGACCTTTTCAGAACTAGGGGATGCATCACATCCCATACCAGTACATCCATTCACCCTATTTATACTCTGTACACTTAGAAGTACAAAGTATTCAAACTCCAACACAAGTCTCACAAAGAATGCCTGGTATTTGTCGACTTATATGACCAGTATTTTGTGCATCATGCGCTGTGTCTTAATCGCGCATGATTTAGACTGTGCCTAATAGTGTATAAGCACGTTTTATAGTAAGGCGTGATAGTGCTGAACAGCACATCAATTTATTTGTACTTCGAAGTTTAAGCAGTATAGAGGCCTGCTAAGTAGTGTGTTTTCATGGCAAAATATAAATATTTCCCACAAAGGCCTTATTTGTACATTTACCATAACATTTTTACACATCTTACCCTGTACATCTCCTAGTGCATTGTAATATTACCCCACCCCAATTCCAAACACCAACCACATCTTAAACACATCATTCAGTTACATTTTACCTAACAAAACATTATAGATAATGTGACTTGCAGTTAGTGCTACCACAAAAAGGGACGGGGGGTTTTTACTCTAGCGTTTTCTCACCAAGAGAGGAAGTCAATTCTATGCTGACAATATGGAATAGCAGGTAACAAAAGTATCCAATCCATTTACATCCCCCCCCCCCAAAAACACAAGACCTGATGGCATGCAGGCCAGCAACCAGAACGATTTTGGGGGGGGTTGCAATTTTTGTAAACTTAGACCTGTAAAATGTTGACTTTTTATTCCACCGATACCTTAGCTGTTGTTGTCACCTTAAAGTTATTGTACCCCCCTATTTATCAGGAAGTAGTATTTCGATATCAGACGAAATGCCGTTTTCGTCTAATTGTCGTCCTGAAATTCAGCTTCCAAATCATTTCTCTCCCAAGTTACCGACAAAAAAAACTGCTGTTTTAATGGTTAACGGCACTATCAGTGATTTGCTAAATCAGGAAAATTAGGAAAAAAAAATCATATAAAACTCAGATAAATCAGGTCTTGTAACAGGTATACGTTTTTTTCATAACATACTCTTTACAACGTGTAAGGACTGCTGAAAAGAAACCTAATCGGACAAAATCGGTTTATCTAGTCATTAGTGTCCGACCGAACACGACGGCACGTCAATTGAATGGGGAGTCTGTCTTTGAATACTGCTGTTTGCTCCCTTTCTGTCCCATTTTTCAGTTGGCTTCTTCTTATCGTGTCCAAACACGGTTCTCCAATAGGATCAGCCAGAGAGGGGTAACAACGGTTGGCTGCTTCACTGAATCCGCACAGGTCCTTATTTGTGCATTGTTGCGCCAGCAGTGGGCAGGACCCACGAGGTGTTCCATTGTCTGGTTGCGTTCCAAAACCAAAGCTAGTATCCTGATCTGCATCCAGATAGCCCAATTCTTCAAGGAAACCTTAGATCGGGCCAGTCTGTTCTCAATCTGTTGAGGCATCGCCATTCAGCAATGAGGAGTCAGCTCCAGGTGGGAGATGCGCACCAGGTTTCAATACCGATATTTGTTACTTGGTTGATGGCAAGTCTTTCTTTCCCACAAGGCGACTCTCTTGACCCCCTTAGAGACTGTTCAAGAGTGACGTTGGCGTAATAATCTCTCTCTGGATTTAGGCGGTTGCAGCAGGCATCTGTCCAGGCATAGGGTTGCTTCACATTAGATACTTGCAGCTACGGCTCTTGCATTCTCGCTACGCTACGACGTGTTTGTGGAGCAATTCTGCTAGAATGATACGAGTTTTCCTGTGTTGGACGGAGGCATCTGTGATAAGCCGGCAGGATGATTTAACGCTGAGTTAAGCTTCTTGGCATGGGTTGATCTTTCCATGACAGGGCAGGCAGACTCTGCACATGATTAGCACAGGCAAGTGCCGTCGATCTAGCTGGTCCGTCTTGTGTTAGTTTCATGTAGCCCATTTGGTACTTGGCTGTTGAAGTCGCCCATGAAGAAGTTAGTTTTGGTGGAATTCCCCCAGGGTTGAGTTGAGGGTGCTCAAGTCTACTGATGGAGGTTTGAGACGATGTAACATATGACCGAGCTAATCTCATGCTTTGTGGAGGACTTTCGATGTTGTTTATCATCAGACTTGAGGTTGCTTCGACTTCATGCCTGTTCTCACAACTATGGCCCGTCCGTATTTGTCGATGTGGGTCCTCTCAGCGGTGGCAATGACCATCCTGGATTTTGGCGTGGTTATTGATTCCTCTGTGGGTTTCCTGCAGACATAGTACACACACCTTAAGAGATGATGTTAATGGAAAACATTTTATTGGAGTTGTAAGATTAGTTCGCTGCTTCGCAGTTTACAGGGGAGACCACAAGACGTTTCTCTACTTCTCTCATAACCATGGAATTCTACAACTTATCCTGTACTTTAAGCTATTTTTGCAAATTTCAAATACTTTTTAATCTTTTGGGTGAATCCACTGATAGTGTCTTTAAACCATCAAACATTAACCCAGTAGATAATAGGGCCTTGCACTATGCATTATCGCTTTTACAATCAAAAACCGAAGTCTGTTCCCATGACACTTGGTTCGTGTAACGGACAGGCTTTCATATCAAGTCAAGAACATGATACACATAAATTGGAACAAGCAACCTTTAACAGAGAATTCTTTTATAACTTAACAGTGAATATCGGTATATGTTAACAATTAACACTTTAGCAACCAGTATGAAAAATGCTAAGCACATGTTTAAGGTAATACTGACAGACTGAAATTAAATGTCATAACACTATAAGGACTCTTGGAATTAAAACATCACAACAAAACTTAAACCAGCTCTTGCCAGATACAATATTCTGGTACCTTATAGTATTTCCATGTTACTATCCACACAACTTGGAATCAACCAGACCTCTCCTAATACTATAGTAGATTTCCAAATATGTGAGACCCGTGCATATTTGGATTGGTGGGGACATTGATATGGGAGTTCAATCTCCACGCATGCGGAGATATAGGCCTTTGTTGCCGTTACAAAAAAATTGTGACAATGGTACAAAGTTCTGTACAGAAGCTGCTTACTGGAAACTGATGGCACTCAGTTATACAATGCTGTAATGGAGGATAGGGGCCCGGCAGGCCGCCCCAAGTGTATGCCCTGAGTTACTTTGCGCACCACTTCGCCCCCGCGGGCCCGCGGGTGATGACCGCGGGGCGCCCCCTAGGCTTTCCGGCCGGAACTAAATCGTCAGACACCTGACGCTCACGGCCCCCGCCTTATCATCGTTTTCCGCTTCAGGAATCAGGAGATGACGGTTGGGCATCACAAGGTTGATGACGCATATTGACAAAACTTAATATGTGTTATGTGTACATCGATTTAAGGAGGTAGGAAGTTTTCATCACTGCTGTGATACCGCATGGGTTTTGCAGTGTAAAAGTATGTTCAAATAACATGTTTTATGAAATAAATGGGCTGCGTGTTTTCACTTCAATTGAAATATCCATCATCTTAGATGTGAAATTTTAGGTCAACATTTATTTATATATGTATGAGTACCAAGACTTTTTACCTGTGCCATTAAAATAATTCCTCTTACCTCTCCGGTGAATGACAGACCTAAAACTTTTAATGAGGTTCACTTATTGTGAAATCTTACTATAAACAACTGCTATGTAAAGGTGGGCGACCCGATTGAAACCTCATCCCCACTTTATTCCATCAAAATTGAGAATGGGTTGTGATATCAAAACATAAATGCAAATATTCCAAAAACCTAAATGTAAAAAATATCAAAATATAAATGCAATATCAAAACATAAATTGCAATTATCATAAACATGAAATGCAATATCCAAATTTATGCAAATAGCCACAAACATAAAGCAATATCAAAACTACATGCAAATATCAAATCTCTAACATGCAAATATAAAATCATTAAAAGCCACAGCCAACTGCCCATGGACCATCTGTTTTTTCAACCAAAAAGTTCACAATAAAGGTGTACATTTGACAATATGCAAATGCAAATGGTGCCCCGCAGGGCCGGAGTGCAGACCATCTCTCTGTCATTGGGTTGGGCAGACTCTCAATAATGTTGCTGTGGGGGGTTCGCCTCTCCCCCGCACAGCGAGTCTGTTTGCATTCCCAGCATATGCCGGTAACCATTATACTCCTGGGTGGGAGAGGCAAGCGAGGTAAAGTGCCTTGCCCAGGTGCACAAAACATTTGGCGGAAAGAGGGGCTCGAACCCACACCCTTAGCTTTTGAGGCGAGCGCTGATCACTGCACCACATGGTGACCTAACCAAGATAAATATAGTACCGTGGTAACTTTCTAAACTACCCTTTGGCATACAGGCATTAACCAGGATAACAACTGGAGTGAGTTGAAAAATCTCTGAACAAAATACTTTATTTTTTACAAAGTGACCTTTACTACCACCCCTGCATCTGGAGAATTTTGGGCATTGCCAACCGTTACCCTTTCCCACAACACACACCCTATTCAGGCTGCTAAGCAGTGTTTTTTATGGAAAAATAGTTAATGAATTACAGCAAAGGCCATAGTGGCAAGTGATTTAACCACAAGGGGGAAAGGGCATTTCATCCCAAAAACATTTCACCCCCCCCCCCAAAAAAACGGCCAATTACATGATTACCATTTAGCCTCATGCACGAACAACATTTTGTTTTCAATTTCAAATAAATAACAAAGGAAAAAAATAAAAACATGCACCATGCATTTGGTACATTTAAACATTACACTAAGGCCTATCTAAAAACACATATAAAAATGTAGGTGGTTAGGTGTATAATCAATCACAGAAAAAAATAAATGTTCGGAAACCCTAGGACCGTTCTCTAAGAATATACAAAAACCATAGAAATTATAAATCTACTTTGTATGATACCAGTATTCGTGTTGCTACTTTTGCAATCACACCACAAGCTCCTCCATACATTACAACATCACAATTCTTACAAAATACACAGAACACACTTTAAATGTTGGCAAGACTATTTGGAAAGAATAACTGGAATAATATTTATACACAAACACTTAGGTGTTACAGTTCATATGGCCAAAACCATTAATAATGGGCTCGGAGCATCGCAACAAATCTCCCAACATTTATCAATCTGTCATAACCTCAGTGATTTTACAAAACGATCCAACTTCTGACTGAAAATATAATTTTAGCTCAGTGCAATAACTTGGGGTTTGGTATCTTTGTTCCTTTTAGGGGAAAAGGACACAGTAAAGTGTTCTACCCCACCCCCAATTCTTGAAAACATTTGCACAGGCGCATGCAAAACATTTACAAATACCACTAATTGGGTTAAAGGTTCAACAATAGATTTCATTAACTGGTGTCCCTAAAAGTATTGGAAAATTATGATTCATGTACTATAAAAAATATCCCCACCTGAGGAGGATTTAAAGATGAGATTATTTTTGGTAAAAATTGTAAAATTCCTCATTTCCTTTGGAGCAAAATATGAAAAATTCAGCAGTTTCATATATATGAGTTGACCCAAATCCAAGAAAATGACAGAGGGAGGGCTATAAAGAAATTTATGAGTCCGTACCAAGGAATCCTATATGAATCAAGTCTAGAAGTTAACAACTTCCTTCCATGTACCACAAAAAGGGAGTTAAATAGAACTTCTTCCTTGCATCTATGTAATCTTAGGGACATGTCAGCCCCTCCAATCAGAAAATCCACAATAAGTGTGACCAGTGTGGAGGACAGGAGAAACCTTCCCCCTCCCTGCATAAAAAATACATTGCGGTCACCAGACCGCGAGTGTGTGCCCTGCATTTGCAGTTTGTATATGATAGGCCTCATATGGACCTTTGCCCTCATTAATTTGCAAGTAGAGAGGATCCAATGATTACACCTTAACGCAAGTGTGGTTCCGATGGAACTTCAACTTTTCATTTGAGGTCAATGTTGACATTTTTAGTCTATCTTACAACTGGACCTGACATGGCCTTGACCTTGGTATTTGACCTTTGACCTCAACAACAAACGAGGGATCCCATGTTGCATCTATGACTCAAGTTTGGTTTACATTCTACATTTTGAGATTAACAAAAATTGGGAAAACAGAATTTATTAACTGTTTGAAAATTCAAATAATACTGTTTGTTACAAGTGATATTTCACAACATGCTTTTTTTTAACTCATCACTAATTTCCAGCCTCATTGCAGGTATAATAATGCTTGTCAAGTCCTAAATATTTTCATACCACACACAATCAAGTAGCAGTTTCTTGGTTCTGCCTCACAAGGTCAGTACCTTTGGTTGGCTGATCATTATAAATACAGAATACAAGTTTAACATGGTGGATGTCTATGGTAGCAAACTATAGTCATGGACAGAATTATCCGACCAATTGGGCACGTATGTCAAGGTTTGTCAATCAGCGCGGTGCGGACTGTGATTGGTTTGAATGTGTAATATGGGCGGGGCATGTTCCAACAAAATATGATTTAAAATGTCAAAACATGCCCTATTTGAGTCGGGTTTCCCGACGCAGGGACACAATAATTAATGTAAGTAAACTTTCTGTTTCAGTAAGTTTTATATGTTCACAGATTATTCTTCGCGGCCGGAATATTCTTCACGGCCGTCAAATTACGTCAGACGCGCAATTGGTCGCCTTATTCTGTCCATGACTATATTTTTCTTCCTCTGCTTTCAGATGGAAATAAATGTACAATATCACACACACATACAAACAAACATAAAGGGAGGGAGTAACTCGATCCTGAAAATACATTTCCACTGCTTTGGGTTTGGTCAACTTTTGAAATGTTTTTTAAAAGGTTTTCTTGATACAATTCAGGAGAAAATGATTGTGTTGCAATTAGTTTTGGTTGAAGTCATCAGTTGCAATCCTACAAAATAAGCACAATTTACAGTTTTATGCCATTACTGATGATAGAAGAACACTACCAAGAATCAATGGAAAAATAGAATATATTACTTATACACCTTGCATTGTCCAATTCTGGAGAAATTATTGGAAACTATCACTAAAATGGTTTGAAATTATTTTGATGAAGAGAATTGTGATGCATCACATCCAAAGGTACATCTTATGTGTCAATACTATTTTTTTACATAAAACCAAAATATCCTGTAAAATTTTCAGAAATAATAAAAAAAAAATCCATTTTCTCTTCAAGAGTATAACTTAAATGTCCAAGGTTCAAATGTACAGTATCACTGGAAAACTTGTTTTCCGTTATCTTTCAGATGATCAAATCTCACACAAGATATACATTTTCGTGTGACATACCACTTTGATTGAGGGGAAACACAAAACAATAATAGCTTTATGACTATATACTTTTTGATGCAAAAAATGTTTAAAAAAATGTTCTCCAAACCTTAACTAACAACTAATTGCCAAAACAATGTTGTTATTCCAGAAACAAGTCATGGTCTCAGATTATAGTCCATCCTCCGGAGCTCTGGAGTCAGCTTCCTGAAAAGACAATATTGTAGAAAATTAATTCAATTTAAAGCAAAAATACCACATTTTAGGCCAAGTAAACAAAAATTATTAGTTTCTTGTCCCCGCCCGCATTGTTTTTGCTGCAAAAACTAAAAAAGTTTTGGTTTTTTTAACCCTTGCGCTAGCAGCGCCAGGGTTATAGCTATGACGCACGAGGAATGTAGTCCCAATTTTGTGTGTGTTTTGTATATCAGGGGCTACATTTCTTATCGTATGGTGACGAAATTTTGGAAGTGGGTAGGGGAGAGCCCGAGTCAGGGACGTATAGAGCGATCTCCCAAAATCAGGGTGTAATTTGTCCGTTTAGAGCCGTTTTTTACACTCAAAGTCCAGAAATTTTAGCTTGAAAATCATCGGCTTTGTGTGCATTTTCTATGGTGGATGGCGAAGGCATACCATTGAGGCAAAGGATTTTACAGTGTTCAACTCTATGCCCAAAGTAAGGGCCTTCTTGATGCATCTGTATATGTTCCTTTCAAGTTACCATTTCACTAATTAGTATGGAAATTATTACTACCAAGTTTTATGCATTTGACTTACTACATGTCCATGGTCACCCTCACTCTACCTCTGGAAGAGGGAATATTTGAACACACTATTTTAACCAATTCTACTTTTAATTTCAAGTAGGCCTTCTTCTTATACCCATAATGTTAACTGAAAATATTTATTAATTTAATGCATGTCTCATTATTAGAACCCATGCTTTAGCCATTTGCTACAATCAATTTCCCCATCTATGTGAAAATTAAAGAGCTGAAAAATTGTTACTCTGGTTTTGGAAGAAGGCCAATACCCAGCTTGATTGATGCTGATAACATACCTTGCTATTAAATTTAAGTTAATTGCTCTGCAGAGAGCGCAATTTCATTAGCTGTAATCACTTGGCAGTAAATTTCATATGTTTATCTAGACTTGAGTAGTTAGTTATAACTTCAATTAGCCACGCTTCTCCATTCCTTTGGAGGTTGTCTTGAATCTTTTTCCATCCCCCCCCGAGTAACTTAGTATCACTTGAACCCTGGGACTTGACCATACTTGTTTCAACTTTTAGTCGTGATCTCCCAGAGGCTGAACTCTGGAGTTTCAAAACTCTGAGTGTCGATCAGAGTTTTTGGCCGTGTGGACGCATTCGGAGGTTTCACTACTCCGGAGTTTATCGAGGGTCTAGCGGGGTTTCATCCCCCTAAAAAACTAGGGGTGAAGCTCAAACTCGCTAACACTCCGAGTGTTTTTTTGGGTGTAGTGCCGTGTGGACAGCTTCGGGTGATAGTGAGCGGTGGGTACCCTCGCAAGGTCATCTTGTGTTGACAATTTCTGTGTTTGAATATTCATGCGAAAAGAGCACGGCTTTCTGGTGTGTTGACTTCCGGTCTACATTCCGATATGAGAAGTGAAGGGGAATGGTGGAGGGGGATGATTACAGTAGTTTGGCCTTGTGTGGACGCATTTGGGTGAAGTAAATAATTGGATTTAATTTTCAGCTCCGATTTCAACCTTTGGAGTTTTGTGCCCGTGTGAACATGGCTTTAGACGTTCCATATCCCTATAGTAATGCATATCCCACCACTCGTGTCACCAAGAGGAACGATCTTGGACAGTGTCGATTAGTTTGGAGAGGAGACAGAAAAAGAAATAATGTGGCCCGTTCACCTGTTTCTGAAGACTAAGCATAACTGGCTTTTCATGTTGACAATTTTAAAACGAGAATGCACAGACTTTTTGTGTTCGCTCAAATCAGTTAACATTCAACTCACCTGTTCACGTGAATACCACTGAGCATACGATTAGTCAGAATGTTCTGCGAGTTAATGAAGCTTTAAATGCGCTTACGTTGATTTGAATGCTTTCATTATAAAGCCTAGGAGTGATTTTCCCTACTATAGGCCTACATGTTTCAATAGATTATCGTGGTATTTTAATTTACCACCCACTGCAAACATGCCCTCATTCAATGTCGCATACCTTCGAAAAGTACTACATGTGATACGATGGGTTAATCTACTATAGCAATGGTATTCAGTCTTTTCATTCTTCTTAGGACGCTATTGTGGGAGTTATTAGCTGAACATACTTAGTCAGAAAAAGTATGCAGGGCTTACCTTTCATCACAACATTTGTATACATGTAGAAACTAATTTGTTTTTGGGGAGAAGAAAATATAATATACAATAGTGAATACTCTGTATATTTTACCACCAAACATGATCGGCCCTTAGCTTTTTACATTTGTATCTTATTTAATGTGGCAATGAAATATTGTAAAAATAAGACAAGTGACTATACCTTAGTTCTGCTAACATAACTCCACTTGTTCTTTACATGTTGTTCAATTAACAGATGTGGAGTTTATGCAAAAGCCACATGGAATACCCGTTCCCCTGTTTACCAGCAGAACAGGGCCTTTCAAAGAGCCAACTTTGCAGACTGCAGACAAACAAAATACAAAAACAAACCCCAAACTAACAATTACTTGAGAAAAAAAATCAATAATTAATAATTAAACTTTTGAATAGTTAATCCCATCCTCAAAAATTTGCTAAACAGTCGAATCCATCATTTCAGGAGAAACAACCTTTCTCAGGCAGAAGTGATTGTAGTTCAATTTGCCCTTCAATTTTTAATTTCTAATTCTTTATTTTTTCACATATGTCATCGCCTTATATAGGATCTCACGTGTGTTTGTAGTGAACACGGGATATCTCGTACATTTAGAGGGATTTTGAGACCGACAAAGTTTGAGGTAGGTAAACAGGGAAGTATTTCATGGGTTTTTTTCATAAACTCCACATCTGTTAATGACCCATGGTTAAAGACTAACTGGAGTTATGCTTAGCAGAACTAACTATAGCCATTATAGGATTCATTGTCTTTTTCACACTATATATTTATCGTCATATCAAATAACAACATAATTTACTACCTATTGATTTTTCCTTGATCTTGGAGAAGTTGTAATGAAACTGTTGAATGGTTTTTTTGTACACAACTTTGTATGGTCCCTGGCTAGTCCTGTCTTGAGCATGAATCCTCCTTATGTACAATTATATCATAATGCCATTAACTTTATCAAATGAAGGAGTCATGCTCAAATAGTGTGTAACTGAATATGACAAAATTTTTTGCTCACATTCTCCAATAATTTTCACTCTTCATGACGAATTAAGATTACCTGATTCACCTTGAGATTATCCTTAGAGTTTATCACAACACAGGATAGTCGTAAATACGTTTTCCCATCAACTTTTTATGAAGTGAAATTTAAAGAAATTTCAAGACTTGTACATAAGATCGGACCGTGGCTACGTCCTGATTTTTTGGTATTGCCAGGTGTTTTAATGAAAGCTTAGCTTGTATTAAAATTGATGCTACTGGGTGCTAAATGGTATAAGAGGGTTTTACAACTAGCACCGGTGTTATATGAAATTGGTGGTGACAGTGTTGTCAGTGGATCAAATTGAAGGCTCACAAAATGTCATAATACTGATAACATAATGTTTTGGGACTTCCAATATGACTTTTAAGGCAACTGTTAAAGAACGTCATGTGAAGTCCCAATTATTGGGACTAATGTCCTGGCATAAGAGTATAGACCAATGTTTACCATTTTACAAAAGTCACATTCTGTTTTGTGTTCCATTTTACAAAAAACGATTTTTCACCGATTTTCTGTTAACATGAAAAATCAATGAAAATGACCATATCACAGTCTAACGTACCTGTGAAAAGATTATCAGTCATTGAGTCATGGAGTGTTCACAAAAGTTGGCCTTCCACGCCTGACTCGTCCGGTGTTCACTAAACATCTCAAGATTACAACAGACAATTTGAACAGATCAAACGGCATTTGAAAGCTAAGACTGTGCCTTTGAAGGTGATTAGTATCATATGTCACAACTATATTTTGTAATTGCCAAAGAGGGCACTTTTTCACTTAAACAAGTTTTTGGAGACAGGCTGTAGATACCTGCTGTATCATAAGCAAGGGTTTACATGCATCGTTGATGCTCTCGTTTACAAAAACTACAGATTTTGATTGATATTTGCTGTCAGTACCTTTTCTAGTCTCATTTGAAGCTACTTTGCACTTTTAGCACAATTCTAATATGAAATAATGAACATATGGCCAAAAGACAATAATCTTTGGGGGAAAAACCTTGTTTTGGAAAAGGAAAAAAATGTGCCTGCATCTTTTTTTTGGGGGGGGGGGGGGAGTTAGGACATGAAACTAATATTTTTTTACTTGGCCTTATAAGACATTTACAAGGTTTGGAAAATTGGTGCATGCTATATGCATATGCGGTAATGGAGTGAGTGCGCCCATGCCCAGCTGTGTTCAGGAACGTAACCGCATAAGTTCAAAGTCCACTCGATCCATATCGGGTCTTATCGGCAGCAAATACCCATACTATCTCCAAATTTATAATCCCCCCCCCCCCCGGGCTCTAACTCACCTAAATGATCCAGGAATCACCTATTGTGATAAATAAATAAATGCCGACATTTATATAGCGCCTTTCACAATGTATCAAAGCGCTTCACATTTATTCCGCCGCCACTAGAATATGTCAGCTGCCTTACAAATACCCAAGGAATACTCATACCATTGGGTGGCGCTTAATGGACAATATTCCTAACAGCTCCCCATTTAGCACCTGGGTGGAGAGAGGCAAGCGAGGTAAGTGCCTTGCCCAAGTGCACAACACATTGGCCTCAGCAGGACTCGAACCCAGGACCTTTGGGTCTGAGGCAGTCGTTGTATCCACTGGACCACACGTGCCCTACACATGATGGTCATTACAGATGATCATACATGCAAGTTGACATGTACTTGTCAGGGGCGGATCCAGGAATTCTCAATAGAGGGGGCGCCAAATTTTCAGGCTCCCTGCGCTCGCCGGGTAGACTCATTTTGTTTTCCAGTCTGTTCGAAATTCTTAAAGGGGGAGTGGAATTATTCGCCAGCCCACAGTCATTATTCTTGATGTACACGGCTTCCACGTCCGACGCCCTGTGCCATCATTCTTAAAGATCTACAGGGCGCCCGGCGCCCTGTGCGGCAAAAAGTATTTTTCCCTAGATCTACAGGGCATCTGACGCCCTATATGCGGTGCTCAGCGCCCTGTGCTCTGCAAAAAATAGAGGGGGCGCGTGCCGGGTGCGCCCCCCTCTAAATCCACCCCTGCTTGTTACATATTAATTCAAGCATGATTAAAGCAATAACAGCACATTTTTATGGAAGAACGCCCCCAATTTTTCAGATATTTTTAAATTTTTGCACAGTTACGATGGTAATTGATTAGTAAACAATACATGTAAATGCTAGAGCTCAACATTTGCTATGTGTCGCAAATAAGGAATTTTGTAATTAGAATAATTAATATCGGAGATCTCCGATATTAATTCAATGGCTACTGGAAATGTCCTTCAATATGAAATAGCCGGGAAATTGCGCCATGTACGTATCTACGCTCATCCATTTGTTGTTCCGTTGGTTCAGGATAGTCAAGTTAGAGGTCATTTTTTTGTGAGGTGGCACTATATTTGGGACTATTTCATCATGGACAGACGTAAATTTGTAATTTAATGGTGGAGCTTGAAACGCCAATCAGGGATCCCAATTCTAATTTAAAAATCACTTCTTTTTTGACAAATACACATTTTTTGGATTACCACTCACAGGTATTGTTTACAACACAACTGTGCAATAATCTCATTTTTTGAAAATTGGGGGTGCTCTTCAAAAATGTGCTGTTACTGCTTTAATTATTTGTCAGTGTAACTTGGTAATTATCAAATGTTGCAAATAGGGCTACCAAGATTTTAACATGATATAATGGGGAGGGAGATTACTTTTTAGATAGGTAACCTATGAATTAACATGCAGGGATGAATATGTAAAATGATGCCCTAACGTTGTGTTGTCAATTCACTACCGTTAAGAATACCAACCTTAACAGAATCATCCATGAAGATTTTCTTCATCAAATTATAATCGTATTTTTTCTTCCCCTAAAGCGAATGTTGACGATAGAAAGTCTCAAGGCTATGTTTTTCTGTATCTGAGCATAAGATTGGGCCTGGATTACCGGTGTTTGTGCCTGGATCACCGGTGTTTGTGCCTGGATCACCGGTGTTTGTGCCTGGATCACCGGTGTTTGTGCCTGGATCACCCGTGTTTGTGCCTGGATCACCAGTGTTTGTGCCTGGATCACCGGTGTTTGTGCCTGGATCACCAGTGTTTGCCTGTTTGAAGTGAACCATTATACAATAATCAGTTACAACAACATGCATTATTAACTATACTTTGGGCCATAATTTCTTGGACATAACAAACGCGCGTGTTGCTCTATGCATGTACAACGTCGACGTGCAATCCGATTGTGCGCCATTTTGGTGGGGAAGCGGCGTACGTTCTAAACTGTCCAACAAATTATGAGTCAGAGTATAATACACTCATGTGCAAAAAAATCCCATCCCCGCACTCCTGTTCCTTTATAGGATTGGGAAAGGAATGTTTCCATTTGAATAATGGTACAAAGATAAAAGGTCTGGATAAGAACAGAAAGGTGGGTAGTTTTCAATCACTTCAGTAAATATTGTACAGAAATCAAGAAGGGGGAAATGGCTGTCATACATGCTACCAAGGCAGGATTTTTTTTTGCCAAGCAGTATATATTTTTTGATTCCAGACAAAATGATGCAATAAAATCAAACTATACTCGATTCGTTCTGATATAGGAGCTGGGGAAAAGTTTTGGTCATATCCATTAGGTGAAATAGGGAAGAAGCATTTTAATCCATCCAAGAAGTCGCTTCACTACCTAACAATAGAAAGTGACTTGAAAGGAAAAGGGTCAAGTACAAAACTTAATTTTGTTTACTGTACTTTTCTGAATTGAATTTTGTACAGTTTTTTATACAATAGATTTATCAATCATTCACATCACCTCACTGCAAAAACGGTGTTTAGGAATTAAACGCATTTCTGTAGTCACTGCTAATCTTTTAAGTGTTTTGATTGCAAGTGTTTAAGAATATGGCATTATAGAATTAAGGATAAAAAATGATATTTAGAATTAAACAGAGTGAACATGGACAAATAAAATCCTACCGAGCACTTTACACGGAATGTTTATACTGTTTAGTCCTTGTTCCTAAATGTACACTGACAAGTAATTCCCCAAAGAAGTTTAATTTAGGCGACGTAAATTACACGATTGTGTTTGCGTTTTTGTGTTTAGGGCAAGGTTTTCATTTCCAAATAATCCATCCAACATGCTTCAACTATATTGAACTAATGCGTATTGACTATTGTATTAGTCGTATTAGTTTAGGTAATGTATGGAAGTAATGATGAGGCCCCATATCACCTGCGTGGACAGCGCAAAAACCATTGTTACCATATTCAAGAATCAAAAGCGCACCTGCTTTATAAGGTAGTATTTCACATTTTAGCGTACGTTACCTTTACCAGTGACCCTCTATGTTTTGACCACTCCATGTGGTATTGACCGTAGAGCGCACAATTTTAAGAATACACGGACTCGAGTTCTGCAAAGATTTAATTGTTGTGCGCCTCTCGCAAAAAGCTCTCACCCGTAAAAAAGTACTGGTTGTCCCTATATCAGCGCGAATCTAGTATAGTTGTATGTTAGGAAATTTGTAGCTATGCACAGCCTGAAGGGAGCTGCTCTTTCTTTTAAATGAACTACAGGGTGAGTAAAAAAATTGGACCCTGATTGTGTCTTCCATTTTGTATCTTTAATTTATATCTCAACATATGTGCTTATATTTTTAGCTTTAATTTGCTGTAAAGATCATTCCCATTGGTTAGGTATAACCTGAGTTACATTTTTTTTTGCATCAAGTAGTCCATTGTCAGACCAAAAGCAACCTAACAAGGACAAAATCAGGTATTTTTAGTCTTTACTGTCTGTACGGACACTTACTACAACACCTAATTGAATGGAGATTTATATATTTTGAACAGCACTGTTTTCTTCCTTATGTCATTTTTTTTAATTGAAAAAAAATTATAAGAATTAAACACACTTATCCTTCCCTTTTAAGCTATTCCTGCAAATTTAAAATATTTTGACACTTTTGAGTGGATCACTGAAAGTATCTTTAATCATCCATTTTTAGACACCTTAAAAGTATATAACTTTTCAACCAAGTTTCTTTTTTATGTGGGATTTATTAAAGTAATTTTAAAGTCACTGTCAGTGATTTGCTAAATCATAAAATCTTTAACAAAATTATTACAAATCAGATTTTTACGTTTTTGTAAGCATACGTCAACAATTCTGTCCACAAGGACACTTCCAGCAACAAGCAATTGAATTAGCATTTTTTTTTCCATTTGAAAAAAGCATATGAGCAGTGTTGTATGACTGGGGGTGAAGTGGCTTTTCCTGGCTCAAAATATGGGGACAAAATGGAATAACAGTTTGTATTTACATCCTGATTTTTGAGGAACTGTGACCAACTTTGGCCTAAATTTGGGCCAAACTAATGTAAATTGGGCTAATGTTTGCACATTCTGTATACTCTTAGGCTTGGTCCCATTTAGCACTTGTCAGAGCAGATCACACATACTAACAGAGGTATACTTGTGTGACGTTTTGCTTGTGTGTCACCTAATATTACTTGTGTGTCTTTTTATATGGTTCTTATGTGTCTTTTATGTGTGTCTTGTGTCTAAACTTCTTAAATTAAAATTAGGGACAAATCCAAGTTTTTTGTTTGGTTTTGGGCTGTCAACCAAACCAAAGACTTCCCTTTCAAATATCTTAACCAATTTTTAGAATATCTAATATCAAATGACCGCATTATAAACACAATTTCTCAAAATAATTGTCCAAATTCTCTAAAATTTGTTGTCAATTTCTTTACATTTTTTACTTCAAAATGTACTAAAATCAATATTTTCTCTTTCTCAATAATTGATCCCTGCTTTTTTGGCTTTCTCACTGAAAGACTGCTCTTTTGAGGTAAAATCTCTCACTGACTGACCGACCTCTAGTGTTGAGTTGCTGGCGGATCATCGCCATCACTTCCGAAGTTGAGTGCCCCCTCCCCAGGGTTTAGGGTACCAAACAAACAAGAAAGAAGAAGACAAATAAATAAGAACCAAAGCCAGTAATAAGAATTTTCTTTAAATAAAAGACTCTTTAGATAATATACCAAAAAGATATGCATTTGTAAGGGTATTTACACTAATTTACAAATGTCAGAATTTTCTGATTTCTGTTTTAAAGAGAAATAACAGCACAATGGTCTATGGGCTATGTAATACAATCTTCTTCTGTCAACATACACTATCAAACTCATTTAAATTATACTTCCCACCATAAAAATGGAACACCCCAACAAAACTATTTTGATGTATTTGTGGAACAGAAATTGTCACAGTAAAATTAAAATTTTACGAAAGTTTGCCAACAGATGTTGTCTGATATTAAAAATATTTGGAAAGAAGACTAGCCAAAACAAACAAAACTGTTTATGTGACAAGCATTGTGATGATGAAACATCCCCTCATTTTTAATCTCACTTATTTGGAACAAAAAAAACACGGAATTCCAAATAATGTCGGATTATATCAGGTAAATATCATACCTGATTTAGAAGGTTAGTGGTGACCTATTGAAGAAAATGTGCATGTGCTTCCTACCATGTTCCTACCCAGAAAGACCCAAAGCACCCCAAAGCAAACAAAATCTAATAAGATTGGTAGTACACAGATTTCCTGCCCCTCACCAAGAGTCATTAGACACAAAAATTTGATTTCTGAAAATTCATGCATGCATTTGTTTTTTTTGGCATGCATTGGTTTCCTAAAATTTGAAATTAATATTTTATCTAAAATTGACCCCAAACCATGTGCACACTTACCATACCTAACCATACTTATGCTAGAATCCAAGTTACATTCAAATCCATTACACTGTATGAGAGAAATGGCAATTTCCTAAATGAAATGTCATAATAGATTATTACTTGATCTCTTAGAAGAAAAATATATATATGACCTTTGATGGTTGCATCGTGCAGTTATTGTCCTTCTTACTATACCTCATACACCGTGCGCTCACAATTGATGCGTGACCTCTTGTGCCTAGTGTGTATTTAAAGTATAGGAGCTTCACTAGTTAGCATCATGCACTGCTGCCAAAGTTTATGCTCAAATTCAACAGAACTTTCATATGATCTAGGAAGTGTTTTCTTTCTTCATGGTTGCAAATTTTAAAATAAAATGTCATTCGGAAGATATGCGGTGCTTTTCAATTATGAGACCATGGAGGTAGCCATGATGAGACCATGTCCAGGATCATATCAGAACTATCCTTCTTAAAATACCTGTGCACAGCGAATGGTAAATTCACTCTAACATTTTGTCTGAGTACGGACGGAGGACCCCTCTATTCATGAGGCCGTAATAGAAAAATGATTTGACCTATGTACTTGGAACTTTCTGTCAATCAAGCCCATGCTTTCCTTATATGGTATGCCAAACAAAGGATCCATTGGACCTTGGGAAGGTACGCGGTTGATGTTATATGTAAATGACTTCCTGATGGCCAAAATACACCGCTCAACCCAAGTTACTGCATGTTAGGGCAGCGTGTTTTCTCAAGTGTGGCAGTAACTCGGCCGTTCATTCACTGAGGCATGTAACGTGGCTAAAATTAGCATACGGTTAACAGGTAAGCTGGGTTAGGGACACAATAATCCAATTTAGTGTGGTAAAAGGTTGTGGCGTATTTTGCCGTGGAGATAACTGCACGATGGACCTAACTCTCAAAAAAAAGCCCTGCATTGTGCGTCAACAAATAAAGGCAGCGTCCGAGTACGAATATGTGGATCAGTCATTCCCTACTAATCGTCTCCCATTTTCTCTGCATTAAATACTCCAATAGATTTTGCTGTTTGATCTTTAATGACTTCAAACATTTGGCCTTCTCACCAGGCTATAATATCGGAGTTGCTTCAAAGTGCATTGTACACAGTGTAAGAATTGGGACGGATTTATGATTACAAAGCCTAAGGGGTGTAATGTCTCAAAATAGTGTTATTTGACCTCTGATGACTCTGAATGACCTTTGACCTCATCCTCAGTACATCCATTTTTTGGCTCCCCCCCAAAAAAAAAAATGGCACCCAAGTATTATGCCCCAAGATTAACCCACTGAACTTAAGATTTTGGTATAATTAAAATCCTTTAATTTAGAACCTCATAACTCATTTTGATTTGAAATTCATGAAATAAGCAGCTTGGTTAAGACCACTTCAGTACACTATATTTCAAGTAGCATGGTACACACAAAAATCAAAATGATTGTAATCTTAGTTTCAGTGACAATCTTTAAAATAAACATAAAAATACTGAAGTGTTTAAATCTTAGAATAGATCTTTTAGGAAGGGACTTAACTTTTTAAAGAGACACTGGCACATTTGAAAAATAGTGCGCCCTCAAGATTTTTCAAAATCGATATTTTTGCATGGTTGTTCAGCTTTTATATACATTAGTCCTCACCTGAAATGATTAAGACCAAATCAGCGTCCTTATGGGCAAACAGAACGATCTTATAATTAATGTTGCTAGTGACATTAATTCAGCAGACGACGGAAATGGCGTTTAACACAAGAAAACACAGGCCGTATGCATGTTTCCCACAGCATACACCGTTTGACCGGTCTGTGACCTTTGTGGTTTTAATATCAATGAGTACGAGTCTATGATATTCATGTGATATACACATTTGTTGATTAAAATTAAATGGAAAACTTAAAAGTAGCCTACAAAATACTTGGATGTCCTTTAACGTCTTATTAACGTCCCTATCTGTTTTTGAGTATGTTATTTTTATGTGTAAAATGTATCTCTATTCTTCCAATGGCCTAGACTATCATTTGAGAGCAAATTGAAGAAATTTCATATTTTGTGAAAATGTGCCAGTGCCGCTTTAAGAATTGTGGGTAAGACAATATTCTAAATGAATAACCAATCATTATTACTTACAGCTAATGGCAGTTGGCCTTCATCTTTGGTATCAACTGGCGAATGCAATGGTGATTGATAGCCACTTTCTGCACTATATTTCCGTTTAACTTGAGCTGAAAGTGTATTAATTACAAAACATGTGTTAAAACAACACATCTATATTAGTTATTATACTTGTTTTCTGACAATTAAAAATACCTTGTGAGAGTTTGTTTCCCCATCAGAAAGAAATTTCAATATAGATTGTGTTAAACTTGACAAAATAAACAAATGACCTTTGATCTTATCCTCAAGAAAATCAGGAAAAGAAACTAGGTGATAAAAATCCAAAGGGACAATAAAAAAGCTAAGGAGATAAAAGTACAGTCAACCCCTAAGTCAGTCACAAACCTCATTGTGACAATTTTTTAATATTCTTTATTTTTGACATTTACAACCCTCTCAAATGAATGTTTACCCCTCAACAGTGGTGGCACCATGGAGATGGGTCAATTTTCTCCCAACTTTGAGTCTTGCCCTCCTCAGTGAAATTTGGTATATTCCAAAAGTAACCACTTTCATTATTTTTGCCCCATCTGAAAGTCTCATTCCACCTCCCCCCCCCCCCCCAAAAAAAAACACATTCTGGCACCGCATCTGGCCCTCAAATAAATTTTGCCAAAGAACACACTACTTTGATTTATTACAGCATACCCAAAAGACAATTCAATGCATTGCCATCCCAATCCCACTTGACATTTTGTTGGATAACATAGGCTCATTACAAAAAAAGCGGGACTACACACGGTCCTGGGACTACTGGAAAGGGCATCAAATTGACACCTTAGTTCTGCAAGTTCCGGAAAGGGCATCAAATTTGCTCTAGTCTCATGCTGTTAGTCCCACAAATTCAAATATTGTTTTGTTCCCTGCTCCCAATTAAAGAGCAACAGTCTGTATGCAACCTTGCCCCACTGGAAAATAATGTGATGCTTCTTTGACTCAAAACACAAGACACTCCCAACTTGGTCCCCAAAAGGGTATGAAATTTGTGCTCAAGCTGAAAAACAAGTCCCGGATAGGGTATCCCTGTCCTTACTTGTGGTCCCCAAAAGGAGTTACATTTGATAGATCATGGTCTCCTAAAGAGGTGATTATCACTGACACATGGTCTCGCAAAGGGTCACTTTCAGGACCCATGTAATGAGCCTAGGTTTACCCACCAAATACCAAGTGACCCCCAGATCCCAATAATTCTGCAAAATTTTTATGAAAATTAAATGCATCAAATTGGTTCATAATAAACCATTCTGCTCTTGCAATAACAAGAGCTGAAAGTTACATACTCTTATGTATACTATGAAAACATTCTTCTGATATGCCTGCTTGTTGATTACTGCCGACTGGAATTGCTGCTCATTTGTAATTGGAATCAGATTCCCACTACTACCTGCAAATTAAAAGTTGATCAATTTATTATCTCATTTGAGGGCAAATACAACTTGGATGTAACAACCTTAGGGACCAATCAGTATTTATGGTAACTTATAAGGTGAATTTGTTTTGCTATAATTTTTTTTCTGGATTTCCCCACCCCATCCCACCTCTTTTGCATGTTGTGAAAAAAACTCATGTTCCTCCCAGTTGATCTCTTCTTCTACAAAAGAAAAAAATAAATCTCAATCACCATGTCTTTCCTTAAAAAAGTTACATCCATCCTTTACCTTAAAAAAATGTTCCTTTAAAATTCTCCATAGCTACCTTAAATTTTGATCAGTACACTCGCAATCAATCAATCAATCAATCAGTCAAGTCAATCAATCAAGTCAATCAAATTTATTTTCTATCATTCAAAAATACTGCAAGTTAAAACTTGCAAATATATATGCAAATGAGCTCATTAATATGCACAATAATGATGACACAGTGCATGATATTACTTGCATCTATCACTACCAACGTAGCAAGTTTTGTCAAATTTGGACATAGCCTTAATTGTCCAAAGTCAAAATATAGTAGCCCTTCGCTCTTTTACAACTTGCTGAGACAGATATACTATGCTGACACAATAGTAAACAAGAATAGTATTTTAAAAATACAACCATCACTTAGCGAGGATGTTAGTACTTAAAGGTGCATGTTCCGATCATCTTTGAGACCTCCGTTGTCGCGGAGTCTCCTGAGGAACAGTTCAATGACGCTCGAGTTTCTGGGTCAGATCAAGTTTGAGTCGACAAGACTGTCGATAGTCAGGACTATTGGAGGCTGGTGCCCTCTATACCTATAGTCAAGCTCCTGGGTTCTATGGACTACCCAAGATATACAAAGTGGGTGTCCCCCTGTGCCCCATTGTTTCAGCTATTGGCTCTCCGACCTACAAGATAGCTAAGGAGTTGACCTACATGCTTCAACTTCTGACCGGAAAGACCAGACACCATGTGAAAGACTTGTGTGATTTCGCTACGTTCATATCTACTGTGACCCTCAAAGACTCGGAGATGCTAGTATCCTTTGATGTGGAATCGGTATTCACATCTGTTCCTCTGAAGGAAGCCATTGACACTACCATGGACCATATCAAAGATGACATGACATCCCTCCACATCGCTGACGTGAAATGGATGTTGGAGTTTTGCTTGACTAACATATACTTCAGGGAAAGATTATCTTCTACTCAAAATCACAACTTTGTTATAAAATTCTGGATCCGGAACTTTGTTATACACACTATCCTATGGCACTGTTATACCATACATAAATGTTTTCTGCATGAAAACAAAAAATCTGATTCGTCTTAAACTTTGGAATTGAGCCTCCCTGAGCATTTTAGGTGACTATCATAAATTCTAGTTGACTATTTTAAAGTAATACACAAAAAAATTACATTTCAAAATCTCTGAGTCAGCCTTGAAAGACACTATCAGTGATTTACCCAAAACATATTTTAAATTTGCAGAATAACTTGTAATTGAAGGACGAGTCTGTAGAATTCTCGCAAGTTATTTTTTGCAAATGAAAACTTAACAGAAAAGGAAGAAAACAGTAGTGCTCAAAGATATGAACTTCCATTCAATTATGTGATATAGTAAGTGTCCATGCATACAGACAGTAATGACTAAAATGTATGATTTTGTCCTTATTAGGTTGCCTTTGGTCATAGCACTTATAGGGTATGTTAGGATACCTCTACTTGTTACAAAGATGCAAAAATCTCATTTTTGATGATTTTTTTGACTTTCTGATTTAGCAAATCACTGATAGTGCCTTTAATAGTAAATACAAGAATACATTGTCAAGTTATGTATTACAAGCACCCCAATGACTTGCTCAAGTCTAATTTGGACATTGGGATCTGGTACAAATTCATCTTTTTAGTCAACCTAACCAAGCAACCTAACTAAGTTAACCTCAGGGTTAACCTAACCAAAATGGAACATACAGACACACAAGGAATGTGCTGTCACAAAATTCCCCAGGCTTTTTAAGCCAGGGGAATAAAAATTCCCAGTGACTAGGCTTTTCTAAGAGTGTATGTTTTCATTTGTACATGACAACAACGTTTATTTGGGATTATTTAATTTAAAAGTTGGGATTGATAGTTATTATATTTACCTTTCACATGAAGTTGAAAATTCTCAATGGGAAAAAGTTTTGCTACCTCCTTATTCAAGCTTTCGAAGGACGTATCATGCAAACCAAATCGTTGCCCAATTTCTTGTCTTTCTTCAGTTGCCAGAAGAATAGCTTTCACCTCAAGAGAGGGCTGCACACTGTGGGAGGCAAAAAAGAGAGCCAATAAATATATGCAAGGCATCATATAAAATGCCTTAATTATACTTGATTCGCGTTGATACGTTCGTCCCCCTGGAGTTTTGGACTATTCAATTAAGTCGGAGAGGGATCAACCTAGCTCTACCGGGAAAATGAAAGAATTCAAATGCACATGCCACACCGAATCATCTTGGAGGACACTCTGGTCATTTAACTCACTCACCTGCCACTAAATACAATTTCATTCATGCATGGAAACGCACTATAGTGTATTTCAGTCCTTAACATTGCTCACAATAAGTGACAACATAATTAACAGAAGTCCCTGCGCCTCATTGAATTTTTCACCTCCGCAAGAATGGTACGGGGTCACATATCAGATGAATCGAGTATATAGGATGATATATATATATACACATCAGATATGTCTTGAATTTAATGGAAAATTACAGTTAAATAATTTCCACTTAAATAAGGTCCATGGCCCGATCGGTAATACAGCCTCATCCCCAGGATGCCAGATTTTACCAAAGTGGTGAAATATTGGTGTCTGGAGAAAGCTACTATTTTTCTCATATGTGATGCAATCTGGCAAAGAAAACCCCATTGGAATGATGTCCACATATTATAATGGTAGTTTATTTCATATGGATTGTAACCTGCACATTCATTTGCTGCCCACTGTCTGTTCCAGGTGGCTCAAACAAAAGACATGAAGTCAGTAGGCAGGCAGTCTTGAAACCGACCAAATGCGACCAAAAATCTTTGTATGCTAAAATGAATAAACTGGCAGGGCAATTTTTCCGACCCGAAAATGTACCAAACTCTTTGCCTTGGTTACTAGGCATCTTCTATTAGAGATTAAAAGATGAGATTTTTTGTTTTGGCCATGGTGTCATAATATATGGCATAGGCGTAAATCCCGGGGGAGGGGGGGGGGGTTGGGGGGATTATCCCCCCCAATCTTTTGATGAGGGGGGATGGTCAATACGATCATCTACCCAAGGTGTGCCCGTTCATGTGTTTTTGGCCAAAAATAACCTCATATTTTACCATAATAGTTTAAAAATGGCAAATTTTAGCGCGCTTCGCACGCATTTTGTTCTAATTACAATACATTAGCGATTTTATCTTCTAAATCTAAATGGCAATTTTTAGCGCGCTTCGTGCGCACATGTGCTAGTAATGGATCTTTTCAGCAAACTCCAGTTCATTCATAAATTTTCATCATCCCCCATTCCCCCCAATGTCAACAAGAAATTTTCTCCACTGATCATGGCATCCATATTTTGAGTGGTGGATGCCGGTGTAGAATTGTGAAATTTTTGCTTTTTATCGACATAATTCATTTGTCAAAAATATTGTTACATTATTCTTTTTTAATCATTTAAATAATTGCACCCCTCTTGGAAACAACTGTTTCAATCCAAGGAGCCAAAGTAATCACGCAGTGATCGTTACGCTGTGTAAATTGTATTTGCTTACAAACGCGATATGCTTGACGCAGTATAAACGTACCGTTTGTGCGTGTCAAATATTCAACTACACCATATACTTGCTGCATGCACTATTAATCTATTACCCAATTAAATTAATTTTTAACATGATAAATCATGCCCACTGAATAAGAATTCTGAAGTATAAATGTGTACAAAACTTTTGTTTCTTCATTAACAAGCAGTTCTCGCACCGTACAGTCTGATTAATAATTTTTGGACAGAATCGAACACACACCAGCGTGGACTGCGTGAGCCAGGAGGAACATCGCACCTCGTTTCGCGACGCGTAATTGGTCGAAGAATGCGCCGAACCTTCGCGTAGCTTGTTGCGCTTACTAGAGGTATGCGTATATCTCCTGTCCAAGTAATTATTAATCCAACTGTAGTGTCGGCTGCTTTCACGATCCACCTTTCCTTCAATCTCTGCATAAATTGAGCTCTAATGACCTTATCCCTACCATGATAATAGATTTTTTGCAGCGTGCAGTGTCTGGTATGGTATTGTTATGTTAATTCAACGATTCCCTCCACTGATCGGGAAGCAGTGATCGTTATTCAATACAATTCAATGTATAACCTCAAGATTTGAGTTTGGCGGGCTATTTTGAAATAAAAGGTGCTCACACATGGTTGTTATTTCTCTTAAAGTTTTGAACACAGTTTAGTACTCAGTAGTAGTAGTAGTAAAACCAAAATTTTAAATCCGGTTTTGTCCCCGAGTGACTGTTGCATATAGGCCATGAAATGACTTGAAATGACCCCAATTTTGTACACGCAATTGTCAACTATTCGTAGAATTTGCTCAAATATTGATGTATTGATGACATTCTTGGATATCTTCAAAATATACTGAGATAATTAAAATGTGAATTCTATCTTTCCATTTTATGAGAACTGAAACAAACTTGGGCCAGTTTATTTCGGAAACTCAGATTTTGTGAACAGAAGGGAATCTAATTCAGGGACTTTTTTATATTCTGACTTATTGTCTTATGAAAATGAAGCTATTGTTGACATAGCCAAACCCATAAAGTGTTAATGTGAACTGGTCTTAAGAACGAGTATTTTCTTGTTAGGTCATGAATTGAAGCACAAAATTTTGGTAAAATAGCCCGATTTACAGGATACCTAGCTCATAGAAAACTTAAGACGCTCACAGCGCCGCCATGCGGCCAAGTCATTGCAAGCCGAAACAGGGCCTGGTTCGCTCGCTCGAGCTGCACAAAAATGGTCACAGCTTTTAATGCTTCCGACTCTGTTAGGTAATACTCATCTCAGAGCAGATCCCTGCAATGCTAGAAAATTTTGGAACATCTGGATAATGTAATAAGCGTCGATAATGATTAAATTAAATGCAGTCAAAAGTGGATAGGCCATGCTCCCACTTCGATCCCCTAGCCTAGTTCGCTGAGCCAACCTTTTGTCTATATTCACTTTTAACATTTGGGCCATTACGTATATCCGCTAACGTAAAGGTTATGCCGCTGTACATGACTTGGTATCACCAATAAAGCACCTGCCAAATTTAAAAAGTCATCTGACATCGTCAAGAAATTTTAAAAAAGAAAAAAATAAAAAACTTCTTTAAAAAAAAACCAAAAAATCATCTTACAATACTACAGAACAATCCACACATTGTGTTTTCATCCAAACGTGACAACACGTACTAATTGGATGAATTTCACGCAGACTTATTTACTCCCTTAAAATGTCATGAGTGAGTGGTTGCCAGTTTTCGGATGTTTGGCGGGTCAAAGGTCGACAACACATTCATTTGTTGTTCAACAACCAACGTGTGGATTCTTGTTCTGTAATATTGTAGATTCCTGTTTGAGGTAATTTGAAAATCTTGACGATGTCCAGATGACTTTAAATTGGCATTTGCTTATTGTTGATACAAAGTCCATGTCAGCGGCATAACCTTTACGTTAGCTGATTACGATAATGTCCAAATGTTAAAAGATGAATGAAAGACAAAAAAGGTTATGCTCAGCAGAACTATCCCCTAGCCGGGTTGGTACATTTACTGCCCCCACTTTTTCTGCTCCCAGTTGAATTCAGCAGCCTTGATGGAATAAAGTACAGTATCACGTGCACTTTATTCCGTCAAGGCTGCTGAATTCAACTGGGAGCAGACAAAGTGGGTGCAGTAAATACACCAACCCCCCTAGCCCTTCTAAATATGCTCTCACAAAAAAAATCTTCATGCAGTCTTTTTCTTTTTTTTCTTCTTAATTTCCAGTACTTTCATACAGTTGTATATCATTTGTTATTGATATCTGTGAAATAGCAAAGAAATGACTCATTCATTGGGATATCCCCATTTAATACGGATATGAGTCAACAATATGACAGCTGCTAAATACGTCAAACTTCAGTTCAACAGTAGGCGGTGTTTTCGACATCAAGAGAGACTCTATTTATCTAAATGCACATAGTAATTTGTGCAGGCCTACCTGTATTTTTCTGCCATATTCTCTATCCACAAATGGTATTTTTCCCACAAAATAGCCGAACGTACAAGGCAATATGCCACGTGCACAATATCTGTACCGCACATGTCCTGCAGAATGAATTTGCTTGCCAGTGCAGTGACACGTAACGTCACAAATACCCATGATGCACGTCCCATTTACAGTCTGCAATACACAGTACGTGTATGTTAATATATATATATATATACATATATTTTAAAATATATAAAAAAACAAACTAATCGCGGTAAGTTATCTCAGGAATGTATTTTAAGTTACCTCTGCATGATTTCATTTCATTGCACTTTTTTGCTAAAATTTTAAAATGAATTTAGAGTAGCATGTTTAACTCTTTAAAATCGTGCACTTCTGTGAAAATTAACCATAGAAAATATTCCAATATAGTTTTCGCAGTTTCATGCATCCATAATCATAAAAAGCAGGTGACAACTAAATAATTATTCATCCAGGCATGTTTTGTTACAGTTGGTTGAACTGGTTGAATAAGTAAATCCTAGCTCTCAAATCCATGACAAGTACTTTCATTTGTTAAAAACCAATACTACGTGTTTAAACACAATAAAGACATGTACCAGTTCATAAAATGTGCCCTTGAATTAAAGCCCCCAGAGTTGACGTCATGTTCTCTGTAGACCACTCTCTAACAGACTACAGTGGCGGCACTTCATTTTCTGGGAGGGGGAACAGGGGGAAGTGAATTTTTTTGGGGGGAAAGTGAAAATCTGGAGGGGGCAAATATCAAACAATTGGAGATTTTTAACCAATTTTGGCCCAAAATCACTGATTTTTGCTCAAATTTGGTGATTTTTGGCCCCAAATCACTGATTTTTGAAAAAAAAAAAAAAAAAAAAAAAAAAAAAAAAAAAAAAAAAAAAAAAAAAAAAAAATTTGGGAGGGGGAATGCCTCCATGCCGCCCCCTGGCACCGCCACTGGTCTCCAAATGTTAATTATAAGTACAAGGTAGACTATCGACATTGTGAATGCTTCGAGCGGCTACTAAAAGAACTCCATGTAAAACTATTTTAAATTTGGATATTCTACAGCATGTCCTCGGATTTCAACAAATTAAGTTGTATTTTTGTATGTGTATTAATTAATAAAAAATACATCGGTCCTCGGACTGCTTGTGTCGCCTGCCATCGCAGTTTGGGAATGATAGGCCTCACATGACCTTTGACCTTGATATGGACCTTTGACCTTGATATGTGACCTTTGACCTTGATATGTGACCTTTGACCTTGACATGTGACCTTTGACCTCATTAACAATTGAGGGATTACATGTAAACTCTGTAAACCAAGTTTGGTTCCAATTGAACTACAACTTTTCAAATGAGCTCACATGACCTTTGACCTTGGTATGTGACCTTTGACCTCATCAACAAATGAGGGATCCCATGTTGCACCTATGACTCAAGTTTGGTTCCAATTGAACTTCAACTTTAGATACTGTGTTTTTAAAAAATAATTGATCTTGGCTTTTTTAAAAAAACCCCAAACTATAAAAATAAAAATGTTTCAATTTTAAAAATGACCTTTATCAGCAATTTTCTTCCAAAGTAATCCAGTTACCCCATTTTTTTATTTCAGTATTTTGAAGTATGCAAGTCAGACCTAAAAGTGTGAAAATCAGAAAAAATATTCGGCCCCTTTGTTATCTTTTGGGGGAAAGTATCAATCCATTTTGATGCAAGAGCTAAAAACATGATTTTGTAAGTCCCACAGAGTGCTGTGTAAAATATTGGTCAACCAAAATGGAGTACATTTTTGCTCGTTTCTACCAAACCAAACATTCTTTAGAGCTAAGATTTCACATGGTAAATGGACACGCATATTAGCTTTCCTTCAAATATCAAAATTTGGACCACTTCCAGTAAAATCTGGGTTTCTGGGGACAAGTTTATTAACAATCAAACCATGGACCTTTAAAGAGACATGGACCTTTCCGGAAAGAAGAGCCCTCAGATGACCTTTGACCTTGATCCATGACGTTTGACATCATCCACATATGAATGTACCCCCATTGCACCTTAAAGCAATATTAGCACAATTTTTGAAGAGCGCCCCCAATTTTTAAAAAAATTGAGATTTTTACACGATTGCATTGGTAACTGGCTAGTAAACTATACCTGTGAATGGTTAAGCTCTACAATGTGTATGTGTCGCAAACGAAGGAATTTTGTAACTAGAATAATTAATATCGGGATCCCGATAATAATTCAACGGCTGCTGGAAACAGCCTTCCAATATGAAATAGCCGGGAAATAGTGCCATGTACGTATCTACGCTCATCTATTAGTTGTTTTATTGGTTCAGGCAAGTCAAGTTAGAGGTAATTTTCTTGAGGTGGCACTATTTCATCATGGACGGACAAAAACTTAGCATTTCCAGCTCTGCTGTTAAGTACAATCTAGGATCCCAATTCTAATTACAAAAATCGCTCATTTTATGATAAATATGCATTTTTTAGCATTCTCGTTCGCAGGTGTAGTTTTCTAGACAATTACCAACATAGCTGTGCAAAAATATCAAATTTTGAAAATTGGGGGCACTCTTCAAAAAATGTGCTAATATTGCTTTAACCCCAAGTCTGGTTTCAATTGGATTTTAACTTTTCCAAGACATACACATAGACATGTGTGCTATTGCAAAATCGCCCTTCAGCTTTTCAAACCAAGGGGATAAAAATTTCAGTTGATTCCTATCTTGCATTTCTGTTACAAATGTTTAGCACAGCCTCCCATAGGCACTATGCTGTAATATTTGTTTACAGACGGAATACACAATTTTGAATTTCTTGAATCTGTTCATTAAAGAGACACGGCACATTTGGAAAAACTTGCACCCTCAAGATTTTTCAAATCGATATTTTTGCATGGCTTTAATGCTTTAATACAAAAGCCCTCACCCTAATAATTAAGATCAAATCAGCTCTTATGGGTGCAACAAAACGATTCTAATAATTAATGTCGCTGGCGACGTTAAATTCAGTCAACAGACGAAAATGCGTTATACCAAAACACGCATGCGTATGCATGTTTCCACGCTATGCACACTGTTGATCGGTCGATAACCTTTGTGGTTTATATCATGTAATGACAATTTTAAAAGTTGGCCTACAAATTACCTGGTTGTCTTTATCCTCATATCAATGTCCCTATCTTTTTTTGGGGTATGTTTATTTTTAGGTGTAAAATATCATCTCTGTTCTTCCAATGCCTAGACTATCATTTCTGAGAGTAATTGAAGAATTTCCATATTTTGTGAATGTGCCGTGCCGCTTTAATTAGGCATGCATAAAATACCAAGGCTGACGGTTCACATGATGCATATAATTCAACTTGTTTGGGCAAGTAGGGGGATGAGACTGTGGATCATCAAATGCTCCTCAAAGTCATATGGAACACAACAGGACTATATGGCCAAATCAAAATGTTCAAAAATTACTTTTTGCCCCACTCTAGATAGATAGAGCAGATGCCTAAAGGAAGAACTAAACTATCCATATAAAATTTCCTTAATACTAAGTGTTTAATAATAAAGCTTACCTTTGAATCTTACAGCTGGTTGAATGGATGGCACAGTGTAATATTAGTTCCCTCATCCCAATCACCAAAGAGGTCTTTGATACGATTCCTGGGAGGGGCCCCTCGGTGGCTTCATGTGAATTTGTTTTTCTGATCCCTAATTGTTACTGCAGGTTTCTCTGGGTAATATGTTTTCTCCTGCATCTAAAATCGAGCTTCTTTGGATAAATCTGTTCTGGTATTATGGTTTCTCCGATGCTCAAGTGCCTAGAGTATTATGGCTGCTACACAGCGCTACAAGTATGTTTAAAAGGTCATGGCCCGATCGCAATAACCTCGTCCCCAGAAGCCCAGATTTGCTCCAGGAAGTGGTCAAAACATTTGGATATAGAAGAAAGCTAACTATGTTTCTCATGTTCCGTGAAATATTAGGGCCCAAAAGGGAATATTTGGTTTGGAAGTTATGAGCGAAAATGTGCCCCATTTTGGCGAACAATATTAATTTTACACAGTACTTATGGGCTTACAAAATTCAGTTTTTAGTTCTCAATGAAAACGGATTGAAATTTCGGCGAAAACTTACAGATGGGGGGGTTTGGGGTGAATGCCAATCTATTAAGATTGAAAACTTCATAGCCTTAAATCGGGGCCATCCCCCTTTAAAGTGGCTATCTTAAAAATACTAAAAGGTAGGTGACCAGATTGACAACCTAAGCTTGTTCCCCACTTTACTCCATCAAATTGAGATTTTGGCATCAGAAGAAAGCAGAGTGTATGTGGCGTAACAGGCGGGGCAGGGGGGGCAGGTTGCCCCCCTAACGACTTTGGCCGGGAAAAATTGCAAAAATCATGCTAAATCAGCCGTTTTTAGCCTCTGACCGGGGAAAAATTGGCCTTTTGACCCCCCTAAGAGGAAAATTTCCCAAGACTGGAAAATTTGCCCCCTCAGAGCAGGCAGGCCCGATAACGGCCACTGGGAATAAAGTTAATATTTTTCACATACCCTTGTGAAATTTTAGCTCCAGGAAATGTTTTCTTTCGATATTATGAACAAAAACGGCTGTAAATATACCACATTTATTAACACACACTGTCCTATGGGCCAATTTAGTGGCGAGCCCACATTTTTGCTTCTACTTTTCCAAACGGCTGGACTGATTCAACTAAAAGTTTGTTATCAGACATTTTTGGTGATATGCTTCCATGCGAGTGAGAATCATAGGCAAAATCGGACTGTGATCCGTCACCACCTTTAAAGGAAATATGTCATGATTCTGAATATTTGGAAAATTTGGTATGGATGGAAAGCTTAAGTAACGTAGATAAATCAAAATAAGTTGAAAATTGTCCACATTTGTTGAGTATTTTGCCCTTTTAATTTCCCGCCCAATAGCTTACTCGAAAACGATTCCGACAAATCCACATCGCAGGCAAATGGTGACGTCAAAGTGATGACCATCCATAATTTACGTCGTTGTGACCATCATATCGCAGTGTTGCCACTTCAATAATAATTAAACACAACGAAATGAAACAAAATATGTCATTCTGTAACTTTTTTTTCTAATTTTATTATTACTTTCATTAATCCATCAATATTACAGTGTCAGCAATAACAATTCGAGTAAACACGATGTTTTGGTCATCACTTTGACGTCACGAGTTGGGCGCTTTGATCAATGAAGCAGTGGGGAAAAATCCGCCCGTTTTCTTCGTATGTCAAAAAAGCAAAAATTAAAATGCCTCTATTTTGTTAATTTTACATCAAATTGTATTATTTTTTCGGGAATTCGTGATGTATGTACATATATTTTATGAATGTAAGTCAATCTGAGCTTGACAAAATCTTGACATATTTCCTTTAATATACTGTTTACTAAGTTAACAACATCATCCACTTTGCATTTACCTGGATGGCACTTCATAGAGTTGCCCAAGGAGTGTCACAAATGATCATTACAGTTTATTGTTACATGATCGTGTAAGTGTGGCATGGTACAGGATAGGAAATGTAAATCACATTGTGCATGAAATGCTTCACCAATTTCCAACCAAACTTCATACTCTGGATTTGAGCAAGTTCTCATTAAGTGAATATTTTTAATTCAAACTCCAGCTCCATAGCCGATTTCCAGCTTTCTGGGGGGCTATTCCATGTCAACACTCGAGATGTGCACCGCAGCATGTCATGTATTTTTTCTTTTTTGGTGTGATGATAGATATTGATGAGAAATGAAAATCCTGAAATTTTGAGCTTCATACCGCCTTTCGTTTTCCCGCAGGAGCATTCAGAAATTTAGGGGGTCACCATCAAAAATGCTGTGCGATGCGAAAGACGATTTTGAGAGGGCCATAAACTTATAATGGAACCCTCCACAATTTTGAAAATCACTATCTGGGGAATTTTTATGGTGTAGAATTCAAATCTGGCATCAAAAATGTGATAGCTCCTTTACTTTTAAAGTTATTTGGGTGTAAAAATGCAATATCTTTCATCTGGGACCAAGTTTGGGGGCTCAGAACTCCGTAACAATATTGTTAATGTCATTTTTTCTTGTTAATCTGAGTCACACTGCAGGACTTTCTACCAGTACAATTAGGTAAGTAATAAGTGAGTTACAGCCTATTGAAAATCCTAATTTTGCATTTTGACATATATTGGCCCCCCTAAAAATCAATGTTGACATGCGACATCACCCCTCTACTTCAGATATATTGAAGATACATCATCAAAGAACTATTCTTGAAAGAACCAGCTTGGTGTTTTGATGTCTTCTTTGTTTTCAGCACAAGACACTTTTGCTGATATCCCCATAGAATGTATATGGTGATATACACTGTGCATGTACAATGACCTCTGGGTCACATATACCTTTGTGTGGTAACTTTGAATGTGTATTTTGTTGTGAAAAAATAAAGACAGCAAGCTAGTTTTTTCAAGGAAAGTTGTTTAATGATATATCTTCAACATATCTGAAGTGGAGGGGTGGTGTCGAATGTTACATTGGTTTTCAGGGGGGTCAAAATGTGTCAAAAAAGTACAATTACCATTTTCAAGGGGCTGTGCCTCGCTTATTACTTTTCTACTGTGTTCATAATTGTATTGGTTCAAAGTTCTACTATGTAACTCTGATTGACCAAAAAATGGACTATAAAATTTCTTACTTATGGAGTTATGACCCCCCAGACTTGTCCCCAAATGAACAAAGGCGCATATTCAGGCCTCATTAACTCTAAAAGTAAACAGATGCCAGATTTGAATTCTACACCAAATATTACCCATAGATAGTGATTTTCAAAGTTGTGGAGGGTTCCATTATATATCTAGGACCCTCTAAAACTATAGTCTTTCACATTGGGCAGCATTTTGATAGTGACCCCCCCCCCTAAATTTCTAATTGCTCTAGCGGGAAAACAAAATGGACTATGATGCTCAAAATTTCAGGATTTTCATATCTCATCAATGTTTACCACCACACTTAAAGCGAAAAAAAATCCATGACGTGCTGCAGTGCACATCTCGAATGTTGACATGGAATGGGCCTGGGTGTAATCATCAGAATATCAGAGAAAAATACTTGGTGCATTTGATATAATTTGAGAGGTTTGTTGAGGTGCATTTTGCAATATGATAAAATTAAAAAAACAGGGATTTGACGGGCAGCTGGGACTCACTACTATGCAGAACGTAAAATATAACTGGGGCCGTAAAATATACGAAACCATTCCAAAACGGATGCAATGTGAAATTGGTATCCAGATACATATCAACCAGCATGAGCAAACAACATATGAGTGTGCGATCAGATAACTATCAAACACAATAGCTAAAAAGTTAAAATTAAAACTTGCTGTGGCTTTTATGCTTATGTGTACACAGATCAATGATGATGAAAAGTTACTGGTTTCAATAAATGAATAACTCCGGGTCAAGAGAGTTTGATACAAGCGTACATGCATTCAAGTACACATGAGTACACCCACACTTACGCACAAGTGTCTTAGTGAGGCTGACCAATCAAGTTGTTTTTTTACCATGGGTCGTCAGGGCCACATAGAGGAGCACACTTCCATGAAAAGAATACGCACGTACACTGTGTTTTAGTCGTACGTGTCCCAGAATTAAAAAATCCGATTATACCATGATGTAATCCACTTTAGTGCTGGGAGAATCAATATTATTAAATGCTAAGCAAAGGTAACAAATTCAGATTGAAAATGACAGAAACGTTGGCAGAGTTCCATATGTACCCCCCCCCCCTTGAAAGTTGTACATGTAACAAATTATTTTTTATTTTTGGCCTTAAGGTTAGGGGTTTGTTAGTGTAGGCCATAAATAAATATAATTTGTTTCCTGTAGAATTTAAAGGGGAGGGGGTACATATAAACTCTTTCCTCCATGTAATATTGAATTGACCTAGTCTACTGTCGAGACTTCAATGTGGTATTATATGCCTGACTGAATGAAGCTCTACAATCCCTCATTGAAGTCTTGACACTAGACCAGTTATGTGCAATATTACATAAAGGAATAACCCATGTTAATGCTTGGAATAAATTAATCTTTCCAAATTTGTGAACTTGTGTTTATGCTTTTCTACCTTTTTGGACAAAGTAATTTGCCTAT
>JAMKCH010085395.1:0-200237 GCA_023653785.1 Ophioderma brevispina
AAACAGTTCTGTAAGAGACAATTTATAGTGCTTTGCGCGCAAATGTGAGCAGAAATTTAATCAAATACAAATTCAATTAATTCATCAAACACTGTAAATCAGTTTGGCGTGCTTGACACTACTAATTTCATTATAGTCGAGTCCAATTTTGGTCTTTGAACAGTCCTATAAGTGAACAATTAAACTGATTGTGCCGACGAAGTGCAGTGAAATTTTACTAATCAAATACAAATTTAAGGTGCTTGACTCGAGATTTCCGAGGAGGGCGCCCTTCATTCCAAAAAAATCGAGTTTTTTGCCTGTACATAATGCTTGTCCATATACTAATCAATGGGAATAATTGCTAAGCTTATAATCAGAATTCATTATATAGAAAATCACAACTTTTGTTATAAAATTCGGATCCGGGAATTTTGTGATATAACAGTATCTATGGGACGTAACACTACACATACAGTTTACTGCATCAAAACGAAAAATCCGTTAATCTCAAATTCGGAATGGAATTGTGCATTTAGGTTACTATCTTCTAGTTCTAGTTGACTATCTTTCAATTATTCACAAAAAAAAAATAATAGTTCAAATCTATCGAGTCAGACGTTAATTGATTAATCATACACTGCAAAATCAGTTTTGTTTGCTCGGATAGTTAAATTAAATTATATTTTTGCCAAATCTGTTCCTGCATTTTGGACAAGTACTTTCATTTCATTTAAATTAACTTCGCAACCCCCTCCTTAAGGTCCGCGACCCAAAAGGGGTCGCGACCCCCAGGTTGGGAAACCTTGCTTACCACTTTACCCCTATGCATATGGTTGTATGCTTGTGAAATGATACAAAATAGCTGATTTCATCATAATAGTAGTGTAAATGTTGGACCAAGGAGGATTAACATAAAGGAGATGACACTCGTGGACGAACAGTGGTCCCTGGACCGTGTTTTAAAGGGGGCGCTTTATACAGACTAGAGGTTAAGATTTTAAGGGGGCGAAACAGCACTAAAAAATCCAGGCAAAAAACTCGGGGATAACAATACATAGGCGATAATCTTGTAGAATATTTGGACTTAAAACGTAAAATTGGTGGTATATGAAAGCTGTGAATTTCTGATTGCTATAACATAGGATATACGGTGGAATTATTATGTTTACAAAAACAAAGTAGGGAACTACCCCGGACTACACTTTCCAGGGATTTCAATTGAAGGACCCTAATGTGTAGACTGCAAGGCTGTCACAAACAATACCTTGATCATACATTAGATAAATAAATCGAGACATAAAAGGAGCTAAATGTTGATGCTAACATACCAAATTTGACCCTGAAATAACTGAGATAGGCGCATTTGAAAATGAAAAAAAAAAACATCCGGTACGAACCCCTTTAAACTAGGAATGGCCATACGGTTCATGGAGGGCGCTAGAATAGCCAGCAGTCTTGCAATTCGAAGTTCGTTACTGTCATGGCTACAAACGGCGAACACGTACCTCTATACTATGATGTTAATTTATACAGGAGGGACATAATTTTGTGTGTTTGCGCACACTTTTGTATTTTGCCATAGCCATATTGTGGGGTAAAGGAGCAACAAGATGACAGGCGCTAAGTGTCAACCCCTAGTTGGACTATCTAAATATAACTCTGCTGGCATGTTTTTTTATACTTAGAGCGATATGGTGATGTATTTTTGTTGTTACGTTGTTGTCAAACTTGAAACAGTTTGCTGCTGAGCACCAATTATGGATATAACGTCGTCTGAAAAGTAAGGTAAAGACGTTTCATATTGAAATCCCAAGTATGCAAATGAGGTATTGCCATTTAATTCTGTCAAGGCGCCACATTTTACCTGCATGGCGGAATCAATTGCATACCTCCTTTGCCATGCTTGAACTTATTTGAAATGTTTTCCAATTTAAAGAGCCCATATTCTTGAGCTTGACCTATTTGCACAGGTATAAAATCTGAAGAGGGATAACCCTATACCCCCACCCCCATATTTTTGGCGATTTTTTATCATTTATTACCCTCACCCCATTTTGAATCAAATGTCACTGCCTGTTTTACATCTTCCATGACATATGTGATGCATCTGGAAACCTGTGATTACAACATCTTCTGTTTTATTCTGGTTCCACTAATATCCTTGAGAAACGCTTATTCACAAATTTTTAGGTGGCTTCCCACAACCTGTGGTTTTGTGTTATGCATATTGCATGGTTCCATGGTCCCATATGCCACTGCTTGAAATTTCTGTCGTCTTATACAGATTCGACCAATATGCATGTCAGATAGGTATGCATGGATTGCTTAGACTAATGATTCAGAAGATATAAAAATCTCAACTTTTGTTTTTTGTTGAGGAAGTTGGGGGACGATGTTTTGTGATCATGAACTGCCCCTTTAATATTTTTGTCAAGTTTCATTCACTAAAGTGAATGTCAGGTTTTCATTCACATAAAGTGGATCATTTATACAGGTGACAGCAAAAAGGACCTTGATTGTGTCGCCATTTTGCATTTTTCAAGTAATATTATATTTCAACATGGTGTTGTCTTCGGAAAGCCATTTCCTTTATTTATTTGGATACACCTGTTAATAACACGGTGGCACACACCCATGTGGTGGTGGTAGCATCCTAACAACCAAAAGTAACCATGTCTCCACAACAATGAAAATTACAGCAATAAAAACATATAAAACTCAACAAACAAATGTGATAAAAGCAAAATAAAAGGGTTGGTCTCCATTGGTTGCTCAGTGGTGTATGGACAATTGCAGTGCCCAAAATTGTACACTCAAATCCAGAGATCCCCAAGGCCGGTCCCCAGAAGTGAACTCAAACCAACTGGGGGGGGGGAGGGACACACAAAGTCACCTAAACTGATACACCAAAGTGAACAAACTACCTAACACAAAAGTCACTCTAAACTGAATACACCAAAGTGAACACACTACCTACCACAAAGTCACAACTAACCATACACCAAAGTTAACAACTACCTAACCCAAAGTCCACCACTCCTAACCCAAAGTTCACACTAAACTGATACACCAAAGTGAACAAACTACCTAACACAAAGTCAACTAAACCCATCCCAAAGTGAACAAACTACCTAACACAAAGCACACTAACACTGATCACCAAGTAACAAACTACCTAACACAAAACGTCACACTAAACCGTACACCAAGTGAACAACCTACCTCAACAAAGTCGCACTAACCGATACACCACAAGTGAACAAACACCTAGACACAAAGTCACACTAAACCGATACACCAAAGTGAACAAACTACCTAACACCACAAAGTCACACAAATGTACACACAAGTGAACAACTACCTAACACAAGTCACACTAAACTGATACACCAAAGTGAACAAACACTAAACACACAAGTCACCCGAAACTGATACAACCAAATGAACAAACTATTCCTAACACAAAGTCACAACTAAACCAACCCAAAGGTGAACAACCTACCTAAACACCAAGTCACACTAAACCGAACACCAAAGTGAACAAACTACCTACACAAGTCACACTAAACTGATACACGGCAAGTTGGAATGGCAAACTACCTACACGAAAGTCACACAAACCGATACCCCAAAGTGAACAACTACCTACACAAATTCACACTAAACTATTACAGCTAAACTGATACAACAAAGTGAACAAACTACCTAACACAAGTCACACTAACGCGATACACCAAAGTGAACAAACTACCTAACACACAGTAACTAAACTCCGATTACCCCAAAGGACAACTACCTAACACAAAGTCACACTAAACCGATACACCAAAGTGAACACACTACTCTAACACAAAGTCACACTAAACCGATACACCAAAGTGACCAACTACCTAACACAAAGTCCACTAACTGATACCCAAAGTGAACAACTACCTAACACAAAGTCACACTAAACTGATACACCAAAGTGAACAAACTACCAACAAAAAGTCACACACTTACTGATACACCAAAGTGACCAAACTACCCTAACACCAAGTCACACTAACTCTGATACACCAAAGTGAACAAACTACCTAACACAAATTCACACTAAACCGATACAACCAAGTGAACACACTACCTAACACAAACGTCACACTAAACTGATACACCAAAGTGAACAAACTACCTAACAAAAGGCCCACTAAACCATCCACCAAAGTGAACAACCTACCTAACACAAAGCAACGAAACTGATACACCAAAGTGAACAAACTACCTAACACAATTCCCACTAAACCGATACACCAAGGAACAAACTACCTCTAACACAAAGTCACACTAACTGATAACACCAAGTGAACAAACTCCAACCCAAAGTCACAAACCGATACACCAAAGGTGAACAAACTACCTTAACACAAAGTCACACTAAACTGATACACCAAATTGAACAAACTACTAACCACAAAGTCAACTAAAACCGATCACCAAATGAACAACACTACCTAACACAAAGTCACACTAAACCGATACACCAAAGTGAACACACTACCAACACACAGTCATCACTAAACATGATACACCAAAGTGAACAAACTACCTCAACACAAAGTCACACTAAACCGATACACCAAAGTGAACAAACTACCTAACACAAAGTCACACGCACTGATACACTAAACTGATACACCAAAGTGAACAAACTACTAACACAAAGTCACACTAAACCGATACACCAAAGTGAACAAACTACCTAACCACCAAGTCACCTAAACCGATCCACCAAAGGAACAACCTACCTAACACAAAGTCACACTAAACCGATACACCAAAGTAACAAACTACCTACCCAAAGTTCACACTAAACCTATAACCACCAAAGTGAACACACTAACACACAGTCACACTAAACTGATACACCAAAGTGAACAAACTACCTAACACAAAGTCACACTAAACCGATACACCAAATCTGACACCTACCTAACACAAAGTCACACTAAACCGATACCCCAAAGTGAACAAACTACCTAACACAAAGTCACACTAAACCGCTACAACAAAGTGAACAAACTAACCTAACACAAAGTCAACACTAAACTGATACAGCCCAACGTAGAACAAACTACCTAACACAAAGTCACACTAAACCGATACACCAAAGTGACACCACCACACAAAGTCACACTAAACCGATACACCAAAGTGAACAAACTACCTACACAAGTCACACCTAAACCGTCCCCAAGTGAACCAAACTACCTAACACAAAGTCCCACTAAAACCGATACACAAAGTGAACAAAATACCTACACAAGTCACCCTATAAGTAGGATTTTTAGTCCTGTCTTCATTAAATTTTTTTTGGGGAAATGTGTCGACGATTCCATTCGGTCTGAGAGGTTGTATACTTTACCCAATCAGTATAATATAGAAATGCCATGTCACATAACCGGATACGATTAATGCCATAATTAACAAATGTCCCTTTCTCAAGAATGAAAATTTACACAGCATTCAACGAATAAATTCCAAACTTCAACAAACTCTGAGCAGTCAACATAGAGAAAATGATCGAGTCAGTCCTTAATCGGATTACAAATACTGGTGCACCAAAGTTCTTTTACGTCTCTAAGAATACTATAAAATCTGACTTGTGCATATTCATCTTGTTCCAGAATAAATTTAAACTCTTGGTTGCAATCATTTAAAGAGACATGATAGATTTCCAGGAAGAAGCTGCCCCCAATTTTTCTCGAACCCCGGTTTTTTTTTACATATTTGGAATGCTTACGCAAGGTAAGTAGATCACACCTGAAGGAATAAGCCTAATACGCTGTCTTTTATATTGATTTGTAGTTTCTTTCTGTCGTGCACACAAAAGTCAAAGCATGGTTTTCTCTGGGGAACGACGATAGCAGGCAAGCTCAAACAAGGTTTGCGGTTTTCTTTTTCACTTTTGCCAATAAACCTTCGAAACGTTCTCGTTAGTGTCCAGATTTGTGGGGGAGCATCTATTATGGTTACTTAGATGATGCAAAATGGGGGGGACCCAATTTGGGGGTCCAGTTTTGTGCGACTTACTCGCATTATTTGCCTTAGAAAATTAATAAAAACAAAAGCAAATATTGACTGTAATATCTGCTAGAAGTTATAATATGCATAATATAAGACATAAACACTTTGTAGTAGAGCTGTTAATCCATAAAATCATTCATTATTTTGAAGAAAGCTGAAACTTGGTAACCTGGGACTTCATAGCATCATCATAGGTTCCGCAAAAAAAATAGACCCAAAAATATTTTAGCAGACACACCCTGGTGGCCCCATATTGAATTCACAAATGGCCGCCAAAATTGGCAATGTTTTTGCATTATCTTTACTCTAACAGCACTACAACCAAATTGGAGGTGTCAACTATGTTTTTTGTTAACCATTGAAGCCGTTTTGGTGATCGCAGAGAATTTATTTGGAGGCGCCATATTTACTTTCAGATGCCGTATAAATTTTAAAATGGCTGTCAATTTGCAATTTTTAGCATATATCCATTTCAGGGTTGTGTATATCTAATGTTTTTGATACCCAGGAACTTTCAGCAGTGTCATAATTTTCGTCAGGTGGCTACCATATTGGATTTCAATATGGTGCAAGATTTTTATTAAAAAATATTATTAAAATACAGATTTCTTGCAGTTATTCTCGTTTATGCCCAACAGAAACCTCTTATACCCATTAACCGTCGCTACAGTTAAAATAGATCCACCGACAAGCCTACTAAATTTTTGGCTGATAACCACCACATCGGTGGAAACGACACGGTGCATCGCCTTACCCAATTTGGTTTTCCAAATGTAAAGCAAACACTTCCCGAACCCTTGTCAGGGGATAAACATTGTGGTTGTGTCCTTAAGTCAATAAGGGTAGGTGTTGCGTATCCCCCTTTCAACTTCTGAGAGGAAAATATACCATGGTCTCGATACACCTCGGGGCCGAGGGACCCATCCCTCTTCGAAGTGACGCTATGTAAGGCTGTTAAGACCTCGCCCTATTGTCGATCGTTGTCACCCAAGACCCACTTTTTTCAAAATGCACCCCAGACCCCATATTTTGTGCAAATTTTAACACTGTCACCAAAAGAACCCAATTTTTTGGCCAAATGTTTGAAATTTTCACCAAAGACCTCCTAATTTGTTAGAACATTTTGCAAAAACTCGTTTTTTGGAAAAATGGACCCCATTTTTGGAAAATTTGGTAAAATTCCCATTTTGTGGCAATTTGGCTCTCTATACTCAAGACCCCTATTTTAGTGGGCTCACCGAATGCCCTTTTTGGAAGCACCGAAGTCTTGCCCTCAATAAATCCATTTCATATGGGAGTGCCCCCCCCCCCCCCACCCCGGGGTAGCTCATCCTCCGCGACCTTACTTTGCACAGTATCCCACTGTAGTCTTCAGGTGGTGGAAGAAGGAAAGGGAAGTGCCTCTATAGTATCCCTCGGCCCACTGGGGATAGCAGGTCTGAGTCGCCGGTTGAAACAACAGGAATTGCGTTTTGCCTTAGTAATATGGCCGTAAACAATGCATACATCTGCTGGTGCACACATTCCACACAGATGTTTTATGTTTAACAAAATTCCTTTAACTTTGGGGGACTTTCAGGTGATCCACATTGTGTGGGGGCAAAAATGCAACTTCTGTGGTTTCAATCTACTGTGGGCTATTCAATGGTGGCAGCACCAGCCCGCATCCATGTGTAGAGGTCCTTGGTCAGACCCACTCAAACTAAAATGTAGAAATGTTCCAAACTATCCTATTCACAAATTTTGACAAGCCCAGCTTTGCAATTTTCAGCTTTTATATGCTATTAAGTATAACGTTTCCTCACTGTCATTCAATTAGCTTAGACCCTCGTTTTTAAAATTAATATTAGAGAAGGTATTAGTGTCGGGAACAAACATTGTGAAAGAAAAGTTGGTAATTTATCTAATTACTCAACAAGATTTTAGAAGGTGCATGCTGAAAGTATTTCTTCATTCTTCACCCCCAATTCTATTCAATTTCTGTGATTTTTTGGCCATCCATCAAGCAAGGAATCGGACACCAGCATATATTGAACATAACTTTTTTTATAAATGGTGTGTAAAAAACGTTGCATGCTCTTTGACATTAGAAAACATTGATCGGATAATCGTCAACAATGCTTGTAATGTTAAATACTCTATTTTATTTTCCCGTGTGAAAGCAACTATATCCGGCGGAGCCATAGTCCGGTCCATAGACGAAAACGGAATAAGCGTGAAACTAATGTTGCTGAAGAGTCACCTGGATTGCATACCTATTCCTTACCGTTGTACCGGACTCTGAGTATGCCGGACTATAATTACTTCTACACTGGAATGTTGAATGTTGTAGTCAAACATTGCCCTGATCACCCTTTTGTGTTATTCATGGGTGTTTATTAATAGGTGACATCAAATGTTTACAAACGCAACTTAGCACCCTGCTCTACTGACTTGATCGAGGTGCGAAGGAAATCACATACAGCTACAGCACTATTCAATGGGCTATGGCATTGGGGCCATAAGTTTATATAATTTTGTAGCGGAAACGCCCAATGGTACAAACTCCAAATTCTAACCCTAATCCTACATTTTTTACACTAATAACCCATTAACAACACCAACACTGACGACCCCGTTTACAACACGACATTCTCACTCATGAACTAGGAATAAGCATACACCCATGAGAAACAAACCGAAATCGGGTTGGGTGGGAATGGGAAGCGAATACGGCACGATGTTATCCGGCTTCTGGACAATTACGAAACGAATGAACCAACTGACCAAGCAAGCAAAGGAACATAAACGCGCCAAAAGTACGAACACAAGCAACGGGCAGAACACCAAAGCGAACAGATCAACATTAACAACACCGACAGGACTCCCTAATTAGACCAGACAAATATAGGCCTTGAACGATCAGACAATGCAATTGGTCTGTCAATCAAAAAGCCATCAACAAAGCTGATGGGAATTTTAATCCACATACCACCACAAAGAAGGCGACCTACACGGACGTTTGGCATTCAATAAGTTTATATAATTTGTATCGGAAACGCACAAAATGGTACAAACTCACCAACCCCAAACCGTCGTGTAATAGAAGGGATAGACTTGAGGAAGTAAGGAAAACAAAAACAAAAACAAACCAACAGCAGGTAAGGAGGCTGAGGAGAAGCAAAAAACTATACAACACAGTAGCACTAAAAACATAACCCCCCCCCCCCCCACACCCACACACCTATCACCAAGCACACTTACATCCACACATATTCTGACACTACGGAATACGGAAATATTTATTACTCGTATAGTTAAACTGCAATTGTTGTTATATTTGCATAAGAAGCTGACGGAACATACATTAAAGTCCGTCACATATTTGAACACCAATGTACTTTGAGATTTGTGATAATAACATTCGGTGCTGGCGTAAAGTTCCGGGAGCTCTTGGGACGACTAAGGGTCCACGGCGGGCTTTCCCAAAGGACTTGGCCATTTTTACTCGCGAAGCAAGAGTTATGTCTATATATGCCAGGTATGCATCGGGATTTCCAATCACCGAGGACAAAACGCACAACATCCGGGGGGTGTGTCCACACTGCAACGCCCAAGTAGCACGCTCACCGACGAAACTAGGGCCGGGCGAAATGCGAAGGGCACTGGCCTAGCCGTCCTAGAGACGTGCGTAGGATATGCTACGAATTGGGTAGGAGTAAAGGGCGTAAAACCCGCTTGGCGGGGGATCACAAATGCGGTTCTCCGTCACGGGTGCTTTGCCGTACTCGTTTCATATAATGCAACACAACACTGCACTCACCTGAACACATTAGTGGGGGTGATTAGGCATAGTGACGAGTGGCACGTATAGCACTTTTCCGACATTGGATTGTTTTTTGATTGACCAACGGACAGACACAGATATTCCCCACGTAATGGACGGCGAAGTCTCTACGGCGCAAATGACGTGATGCGTCAACACGGACATAGATGCACAAAGCACATTAGAACGGCGTAATAACCGAAGAACAGTAACAAAGCCACCGCCCAAAAGGGCAGCTTCCTTACATTGATAGGTTTAATTTTTTTGTTGTCTTATAATACAAGAGAGACGGTGTAATTGGTTCCTTATGAGTAACATCATTGCCCTTTATAAAAATATCGTTTAATATGAATTCCCATTAGAACAGACGAACCTCCAATTATGTTCAAGCGGGGTTCGGGGGAGATTATTGTCGCACATGTACAGACGAACGACGTTCAAATACTGTTGAATGGATGCAAAAGCTAACCGTTCGGTCCAGAAAAGCTGCATAACGCGCTGATTGTCCAAGAGATCGGAACAGGTACCACATTAAAACGCGAACAAAATTCCGATATGTTTTCAGTGAGTTCTATATGGGTCGCTTTACTGCTGGTAGCCAATTAAGCTGCTCAGATAGCGGGAGACCGACTTGCATCCACAATCCGCCATCATAGCTCTTGAATGCTGGCGGGACAAGGGACGAAACAGATCTGTTACTACATATGCAATATAAACAAAACATGAAATTCTTTAGTCATGACATGAAGCATACTCTTTTAAAAGAGATTCCAAATACAAAAGCTGTCCGGTTCATGGAGGCGCGAAATGGAGTCGGCTAAGATATAGAGTGTCCCCTGATGTATACTGCTTGCACAGAAAATTATATAATTGCAGCTATCCAAAAAGTTTCTCTAAGGTATTTTTTATTGCATAACCAAAGGAATTGCCGACAAGTCCTTTTTATACTCGCTCGGGCGTCATTTTATCGGTGAACAACTTTACACAGTCTTTGCCCATAAGTGCCCCCCAACGGCGAGCCCGCTAACACAGCCACAGAATTTCTTTATGATGATATGAAATCCTGCAACTTCTGGCCAATCCCAATTAAACACCGTGTAATGCCAGTCTCCATTATAGAAAAATGCCAAGACGCCGCGGGACAGGCATCCATAAAAAACACGGTGATTCGACGACGGATTGAAAACTGGGCCTTGCCATTTGAAGTAATCAATAAATGTAGATCCCCCACTGAATATCCAAATGGAAGTCCCGATCGAGTCTAACTATGATTAGGTTGACAGAGTTTGGACACGAGATTAAGAATACGGCGAAGATAAACTCTACCACCCGCGTACCACTTGGCATGCCCAGTTTAACTTGCCGGCAAGACGTTTAATTGCCGACGCGATGCGCGAGAGAGCGCGTACTGAAGTCGAGGAGCAGTGTGCGAAATTCACGCACCCGTGATTCAGGTAGTTGGCAATGTCTGTGGTGATCGAATTAAAACCTTTCAATGCCAAGAATGTGATTTGTTGACAGGTCCTTCTAATTTATGCCAGCAATTGGAGAAACCCAACTGGCGAAGCCACGGGATAAGAATCTGCATAGCGTCCCGACAACGGTCATAAGAAGATTCTACTATGAGAAAGTCATCTAAATATCAATAAATCTCGTGTGAAACCCCCGTGCATGCATCAATGCTTTTACGGCCGGGGTCAGTCTGTGAAAATACCCGGAGAGCGACGTGGCACCAAAGGGCAATCGGGGTATCATACATGTAAGCGGGCTTGTATTTCCCTCAAAAGTCCATGCTAATCCAGTGGCCTCGTAATCGTCGGGGTGTATAGCCACTGAGTTGGCTGAGGCACTTTTGCAGGTCTACTTTAGCGAAATAACAATTTGTCGACAAACCGAGTTGCGGGCATCATCAATTGTTTTTTTGGAAGGATAGTTTATTTACCGATGCAAAGTCGTTAAGAGCTGATCCCGCTGGGCGACTTTACAATCGTGAATCAACCTCACGTGACTTGAATTAGGCCTTTGGAATTGCGCCTAATGCGCTGACAATAGTGGGTGGACCACTACAGAAGATCTTTATAATGTCGCGTGGCCACTTCAAAATTAATTAATTTGTCCTTCACTTTCACGATTAATATTATTTGTCGCTGATTGGTAATTGTCCTGCGCAACTTGTTCAACGATTAGTCATGTCCGTAATGCGAAAGCCATTAATGATTCCCTCCAACAAAAAATCCTTTATCGGGGTCCTTTGTAATGCCAATGTCCACTTTCCACTGTGAGGGAGGGTTTGAAAACGTTAGGGTTAGGACTCGAGGGAAGTGGTTGCCTCACCATGTTTAAGTGGTGGCCTTACGGCTCGGGTTGAGAGTTTTTTGTCGTGGTGGCGAGAAGACCGATGCTCCTGTCGCACACATTGGCATTTCTACAAACGTGGGCCCTGGTGCAGCGAGCGCCCCCTTACAGTTCCATCGTTTGACCAAACGACAATTTTCCTTTCCGTCAGCGGTGAAGGTGCCTTGGTGGCTCGATGGTGCCTCACCAGTCTGTCGCAGGCGTCCAGAACTCTGTGCTGGTCCTTTTGCGGAGCCCACGTTGTATTTGACGCAGGGGAAATGGTCGCCGTTTTAAGTGAATATTGACCAGGTGTTGCGAGTCAGTTCCCCAAACTAAATTTCAAGGCAGCTTGGGAGCAACGATACGCACAATCATAGGCCCATGACCGACTGCCAGTATAAAGAGTAGCGTACTGACCTATCTTCTTCGCTGTGTAAACCCAGATAGTCCGCGACTTCATGTCCAGAGAGTGTCCCCGATTGCATAAGTTCGTGTTGGATACGGGCATTCGCGACTATCCATTGCGCAGGTGCTACATCCTGTGCTTTTAATTCGCGTTTGGTACGCTCTGCGGAACAATACCGAAGTTCCATCCTTTCCCCGCAAGCCAGTCTTTCTCCCCTGTGTCTCTTCCCTGGGATTTTGGGACAAAGTCAACCTATTTTTATAAACCCCCTCACCTGATTGCTCTGTCTGTAGATAGAGGCCGGGGATCTTGATCGGAGCAGCAGTACCGTCGGGCCGGGTAGCCACCTTATAATTAATCCAAGCGATCCGTCAGATTTGCAATAGGGGGAGACACTTCCTCCGTTGGGGTTGCATTGTTCACTGTAAGCAACTTCCCACTGCATCTTCCAGTAGGCGAGATTGAGCAAAGTTTCTAACTGCAAGAGTACTATGTCCTGCCTCCCTAAGTATTTCAACGTGCGGCGAGTTGTAAAGCCAGCCTGGTGTAGTTTTTTGTACTGTGTCGGTTGATAAGCCGGCCATCTGCCACCAATGCATTAAGTCATCATCCATACAGGTGAAATCAATTTGTGTCGTTCAGCGGAGCTGTTGCCCCCTTAGTCTTTTTCTTCATGATCGTGGCATGACGGAGCGAATACGGCACGATTTTACCCTCTGACAATACGAAAACGAATGGCCAACTTGAACCAAGCAAAGGACATAACGCGCCAAAGTACACACAAAGCAGAACGGCAGAACACAAAGCGAACAGATACTACATAAACAACACCGACAGAACTCCCTAATTAGACCAGACAAATATAGGCCTTGAACGATCAGACAAGGCATTGTCTGTTCCATCAAAAGAGCCCATCAACAAAGCTGATGGGAAATTTGAAAAGCACAAGCCCTACAGGTGCTCACGAATACCGCCGGACAGCGCTATGTTTTCTTGCCCGTCGGTGATGTCACATGGCACATCGTCTAATACAAAAAAATATGGTCGCTTCACAAACTCAAAGAAATACAAATACAATACATTCTTGTATTATGTCCTTTAAAGAGAAGATGACACAATACGAGCAGGTCACTGTCCGACCAAAGTCTTCTGGTCCGGCGATATTGATCGCAGTGGGTAATCGCTACATCGATAGTCGCATCCTAACTCATCTGTATAATCCAAAGACTCACACTCACATGTCCAATTTGTTGTTAACGTACCAACGATGAACATATTTGCAACTTTGAGGGGACAAGGGTCAAATTTCAATAAGATTTGTAGGTAAAATTCCATCCATATGTTTTGAAATTGTAAAATCCTGTTGGGTATTTCCATGAATACAAACTTTTTTTCAAAACTTTTTTTTCACCGATTTTTCACAGAACAACCTCTACCTCTCTAATATAAAGGTGCATGTTCCATCGTCTTTGGGACCCGCCCTGATTTACCCGGAATAAGTATCAATTTTGATATCAGATGAAATGCCTTAATTTTTCTTTTCTCCATTGTCGGTCCTGAACATTTGAGACCTCAATCCCATTTTTCATTCCCAAGATAATAAACCAAAATTGCCCTTTTAGGTGGTTAACCCCCAATATTAGCACAGGGCTTGCAAACATGCCTTTTTGCGTCTACCATCAAAACCGCAGTTTGTTTCCCACGTACTGTGATGGGGGTGGATGTGCAGTGCCATGCTCTCATCTCAAGTAGATAACACAATACCCTAAAATCGGAACAAGCACCTTAACAAGGCAACGTTGGGTGATTTAACAGCGATTTGGCGTAAAATTATGTCCCCCACCGAATGAACGCGATCACTTACATGCGATGAATGCAACTACAAGAACACCCACCTCCTCCCCACCAGTCCACCATCACCCACCCCTCCCCAACACCCCCAACTCCACCCTGCAACACCCCACACCATCCCCAACACTCCTGCACACCACCCACCCCACCCCTCCTTACCACTCCCTCACATCCCAACCCCTGCCACCCCACCCGCACCAAAATAACAACCCCGTAACATGCCTCGCCCTTCCCAACAAAACCCCGCCACGCCCCCAACAACACCTGCAACAACAACAACCCCTCAACCAACACTCCCGCAAACACCCCTCCCCACACCATGCAACCCCTATCCCGCTCCCAATACCCTTCACAAACACAACGACCCCCTCGCCAACACCCCGCCCATACCCCACCCCCGATCCCAACACCCCGCAATATCTAAAATCTAACCCCCTCCTAACCTCCAACACCACCAATATCTACACCCCCCCCCCTAACACCCAACCCCCTTCCCCTAATGGCCTAATAGTCTCATGTATCAAAGAAATTTTGCCTTCCACCGACGTAAAATACCGTTTCAAGAATACAGGAGTAAAACCCCCCAAAAACCCCCCCCCCCTATTTAATTAGCTCATTTGCATACCCAAGCCGCATATATCACATACTTTAAAATTGCAAAAGATGTGCCGCGTGAGAGGCTTCATGCAGTGCAGAGGAATTTTGAGTATCCACTATAGCACTTACGCTTATTTTTGCAATATTAATTAGCTCATTTGCATAGTCAAAATTTGCCCGAAAATAATCCCAAAATCTAATCAGGTCGAGAACTCTTCATCCTCTTCCCTCACAAGGTAAACTCATAGACACCTTATGAAAATCCGAAAAATTTGGCACCGGCCTTGCAGGAAAATTTTCAGAAATTATACCCAAATTAGATAATTATTACGCATATTTTACAAACCCCAAAATCTAATCAGATCGAGCACTCATCAACCTCGTCTTTCCCCAAGTTACTCATTTCATTGTCGCCCCTTACGGAACTCCAGATAAAATGGTAAACAACATGGGTTAACATGGCCATTTTTATCATGGACGGACGGACGAATACTGCTCATTTTATAGTCCCCGTTCGAACTCGTTCGGCGGGGACAATTAAAACCGTGGTCTAAGGCCACTAATTGAATGGACAGTAATTGCTTAAGTACTAATGAGATTTTTGACAACAAATTTGCAATAAATCTCAATTTGAAGAAAGTAGCTTTTTAATGGTCACTTCTTTTATGAAAATATTTGATGATTGTACCTTTTGTCCTGCCAGTCACACTCTCTTTAAAGATCAACAAATCTGTGCTTTTTATTAACACTAACGTCAACACGTCACGGTCAGTGGGTGGGCGGTTCTATGGGTGGTTCGGGGTACGCAGTTTTTTTAAAGACAAACCTGGTCCACTTTAAAATTTCTGGTTAGCTCATTATTTTGAAAAATATGGTTTTTTTTTTAGATTAAAGTTGTAAAGCTTTGTGCAAACTGGGAAAGCTTTGAAGTAAAGGGGTTACAGGGGCCGCCTGTAGGTTGCTCATGGCCAATGACTCGGTATATTTCAATTGGAATACTAAAATTTGAGATGTTCCTCTCTAAATGATTCTCACATTTTCTTCTTAGGAAATACAAACACATGCATACACGCATACACACTCACACATATTTAAGAAGTACTTGTCTGCATATATCAATTTCTGCATGCATATTTGTGCATTACCTGCCAACTCTTCTAGTCGGCACAGTTGTCAGCTACTGCGGATAATTTTTGCCCACTTTGATTTTTCCCTTTCATGTGTTCAAGAAGGAGACAAATCACAAGGAATCGCTTTCCACTTGTTTCCGAATTTTTGTGTTGTATTTCGTACTGGTGGCGCTTTTTTCAAAATGGCCGCCAAATAAAAGCCTATTGTTTTACCACAAATACCATCTAATAGGGTTAGGTTTCTGCATTATTTTGGCCAAGTGACCGTTAGAAAAATGTTTTTAAACAACAACCAAACAGTGTTTGTGCAGGACTAGATATAGGGCGTTTTTTTTCAAAATGGCCGCCAACATGCTATAGAGAATTCATTTAAAGCATAATTGATTACCAAAATAATAACATCTAATAGATACTTTTGGTCAAGTGATCTCTAGGAATGTTTTTTCAAATGAAAACAGATTTGTTCAGAAATCATTGATGGTGGGTTTGTTCCAAAATGGCCACAAAATCATAGAAAATTAATAAAAACTGTCTCTCAAAACATAGTCTTGATCAAAATGCCATCTAATAATAGAGTGGTGTTTTCTAGATAATTTTTAGCATCCTGATTTCCTAATTTATGCACTCAAATTGCTATTCTTTACCATTACTAGAGGGCACTTTTCCCAAGATGGCTAACAAAATAAAATTAATCGCAAAAAAAATATAAAAAAGAACATCATTATGGGGACTTGGTTTTCGAGATTTTTACTCTATTGAATTTTAAAGATGTCTTTACTCAGAAACATAACTGTTTACAATATAGGTTCACCTCACTCATTCCCCAGATTTGTGGGGTAGTATAGCACATTTGGGTATATGCTTAACCTTGTAATTACAAATGATTAATGGTTTATCTTTCTTCTTGGCACCCTAATATTAATTAACTGTTCATCATCAGCCTTTTTTTGTCTGTCCACTGTTTGGACTAAGCCTCAACATGTTTCCATGCTGGATTCGGCCTACCCTTCCACTCTGGCCTCGTGCAGGGTTGGAAGGAATTAATGTTACAAACACAACCCAAATTCACAAAATGACGAGTCCATGTTTTCTGATATTTGTGATAACAAATAGCCACAATTTTGAGAAACTTTGACAAAAAAGTGAAAACGTTTGCTGGATAAGATGTTCAAAGTAAGTCCAAAAAAAGGCCTTTAAAGGGAGTTTGGGGGGTCCACTTTTTTGAAGGCCTCCATAACATACTATGCAAACTGCATCCATGGAGATAGCACAATGCATGTATCACATGATTGGTACAAGTTAAGAGGTAGTATTACTTTTTGTACTTTTTGGGGTAACTTTTCGTACCGGTAGGGCCGTCTTGGTATACTTTGTCGTAACAATGCAATGTATAAGGCATATTGAGAATTTTTTAGCTTTTTTCACTTTAATGTCAGGTAGTGATTGGTTAAATCAAGACCAAAATTGATGCAATTTATGTCTGCAACTCAGACATGAACAATGCTGTGTCCTCATTTGTGTTCTCTATGGGTGGAGAACAATGAAACATTCGCAAAAGCCATTGCATATGAATAGCAACAAGTCCCCGGCCCATTTGTAGAAGTTTTTTTTCCATAATTAGCTCCCATCATCTGCCATTGTAATGAGGAAAACTGGTACCGTGATACTCTCTCGCACAGTATGGAACTGGGTGCGGATGGATGATAATTATGTTAGATAGAGAATGTTCTAAGGAAAGGGTCAGATATTTACTACCTTACAAGAGCCAAGAGCAACTTGACAAATTTACGGGCTGACATATCTTTCTATCAAACTCAGGAATTCTGTTTCTTGGCTTTCTGATTTATGCCTGGCATCATATGGGGGGATAGTCAAGTCCCTGAGCTTTGATTGTGTAATCTGCAGGTAAGACCTGTCTCTTCCCAAAAGGCCCGATAAAAAAAAAATCACCTTTTATGTAACCTTCTTAGCTTCTGGGTCAGGGCACTGTTGTCCACTTCTACCAAGTCATGGTGGTAAATTAAAAAGAAAACCAGGGTATACATAAAATTTGTGTCAAACTCGCGATGCCTGACCCAACAATGCATGCTGCTTGCAGTTAGTTTATGGGGAAGAAGGCCATTCATACAGGACTATAGCTGTTTCCAAGACTGAAACTGACCTGCAGGGCTTCGATATGTTAGCCGAAGCGCTATCAAAGGTGCCATTCATCATTGACTGAGAGGGATACATAAAAAAGACTTTGCAGCAGCCGTTATACGTGTGCTGAGCCCTGTGTTAGTATATGTTAGTTTTTTAGTATGCGATCATTTAAGGGTTTTACATCCATTTACAAAACGCCCTCTACAAAATAATTTGTGATTTTTGTATACGTAACCATCTTAAGAATAACATTCTTAATCTTGAAATTATCCTATTAAGGTACAGTGTTTTTTGTCAATATGTTTTTGTCAATTTGGCAGTCATTTAGACAACAATATGCTTTTAAATCTCTTTTCACAGGGCTGACCATTTGTAGGGGCTTTTCACCTTTATCATTCCATGTTGTTTCTTTTTATAAAGAATAATACTCTCGTCGTTTTGCAGTCCTGACATTTGTAAGGCTTTTTCGTCTTTGTGTCATTTTTCATGCGTTTTCTTTCTTATAATTACAGTGCTGACATTTTTGAGGTTTTCACCTGTATGTACCATTTCATGCAGTATCTTGTATAAGCAGTAGTAAATCTCTTTTCACAGTGCTGACATTTGTAAGGCTTTTCAACGCTATATGGTGTCAGTTCATCATGTTGTTCTTGTGAAGGGTCTGTAAAAATCTCTTCTCACATCCCAGTAATTGACAGTGTGATTTCTTTCTTCAATTGCATGTGTCATTTCATGAAAATTCTTTGTACGGAGCAGTAACATATCTTCTTTTTCACCGTTGGCTGACATTGTAAGGTTTTTTTCACCCCTTGTCATTCATGGTTGTTTCCTGTAATGAGTGTGAACAAATCTCTCTTCACAGTGTTTACTGTAAGGTTTACATTACACCTGCATGTGTCATTTCATGTATTTCTTGCCAGAAGCCAAGCGAATCTCTTTCACAATACTGACCTTTGTGAGGTTTTCACCTGAGTGTCCATTTCATTGTCGTTTCTGTGACTGGCATAATCATACTCTTTTCACGTGCTGACATTGTAGGTTTAGCAGCCATAATTTGTCATTTCATGTGTTTCTTATACCAGCAGTGATAAATCTCTTTTCACAGTACTGAAATTTGAGCCTTGCACTGCTGTTGTTGTTCTTATCATGCTTTTTCTTGTAATACGCAGACTAAATCTCTCTTCATCACAGAGCTGGCATTTGTAAGACTTTTCACCTGTTATGTGTCCTTTCATGTTGTTTCTTATTACCAGCAGTACATATCTCTTTTCACAGGCTGACATTTTAAGTTTTTTTTCACCCCTGGTGTCATTTCATGTCGTTTCTTGTTCGAATAGTAAATAAATCTCTTTTTACAGTACTGACTTTGTAAAGTCTTTGCACAACCCTGCTGTATGTGTTATTTCAATGCTTTTTTTGTAATAGCAGTAATAAATCTCTCTTCACAGAGCTGCATTTGTAAGACTTTTCACCTCTGTGTGTCATTTCATTTCGTTTCTTGTGATAAGCAGTACAAATCCCTTCTTAATATTGACATTTGTGAGGGTTTTTCACCTGTATGTGTCCAGTTTCATGTTTTTTCTTATTACCAGCAAAAAATCTTTTTTTACAATAATTGAACATTTGTGAGGTTTAAAACACCTTCATGGCACATTTCATGTCTTTTCTTGTCCAAAGCCAAGGCCAAGCTGATCTCTTTCACAATACTGACATTTGTGAGGGGTTTTTTCTCCATGTTGTGTCATGTCATGTTGTTTCTTATTACTATACTAGCATAAATAAATCTCTTTTTATTCCAATAATGGACATTTGTGTAGGTTGTTTTCTCCTGTATGTCTCATGTCATGTTGTTTCTTGCGAGTAGTGGTAGTGAATCTCATTTCACAGTACTGACATTGCAAGGCTTTTCACCTCTATGTGTCATTTCATGTTCTTTCTTGTAATTAGCAATTAGTAAATCTCCTATCACAGTACTGACATTTGTCAGGTTTCCTCACCTTGTTTGTCATAATGTGGTTCTCTTTCCTTTCTTCTGAGATTTTGGTGCAATTTATCAATTCTGAAGCTTTCTCAGCATTATACCAATATAGTTTGATTCTCCTTTCATGGTTTTTAACATGAGATAGGTACTGTTTACATTGTCAATTGTCGTCGCAATATTTGCACACCAGTGGCGTTATTACTTTCCCATGGTTTCTTCTGTTCCATATCTGAAAGTGAGCGCAGTTAGATACAAATCAATCAAAGTAACTGATAATAGGATCTAATGTGAGATCAGCTTATGAGCTTGCATTACCGTCATGCAGTTCCATACATAAATTTATGACAACCAAATTGAATTTGGGGGTAATTAAACAAATTTGTTTCTCTGGAACTGATTTGTCAATAGCAGGAATTTTTAAGGTATCTGAAGTAAACTTTTTGGACAAACTAAGATCCTACATGAATCCCGGAAAAATATAATGAAAACTAGAACAATGCATTCGGTAATTGGTAACCACCACTGACCCTGTGTATTGTTGGGATACCTGCCTGAATTTTCCGCCAAGAAGTCCGATCGAAAATGTCTTGGCCTACGTTTCTCACAAACACAATACAACCACTTCATGTCTTCCAATTTGGAACAGTTAAAAATGGCCTTTCCCCGTAGTACGGTATTTTTCATCCTCTTGTTTGAAGTGGATTTCAACTACCATGATATTTTTTTCAGCAAAAGAAAAACCCAAGTCCCTAGAAGTGCCCATTTGCCATCTCATACAGTGGCAGCTATATTTGATTTGCAACCTTTTATGAGCTCGCTACTAATATTTTTTTATTCAGGGTATTGTGAATTCTGCCATGGGATCAAAACTGGTTTCAAAGGTGGGTATGATGCGATGAAGCATGGGGGGGGGGACTTGCAAAAATTGCAACTAAAACAAGATACCCACGGACTAAAAAAAAAACATACCCTAAACAAGTATACCCACCGACTAAAAAAACTACCCTAAACAAGTATTTTTTGTATGTTTTTCCTAACTAAAGATTTTTGTCAGTTTTACTACCCTAAACAACTTAACAAGGGATGTGGGGTCCATATACCCTGAATGTTCTTGCTAGCTTTACAATAGTTTGATCACTGTTTAATTTTAGTAGCATACCCGAAACACATACATCACTTTTTCGTGGTTAAGAAAAACATATCTTTCATCCCACTTGGCCGTTTTGTACACCCTAATCAATGTAAACGCGTACATCACCTGTTTGAAATAAAAAAGGGCCCTTTATTCGTTTTCTTGTTCATGCATCCATGTACTCCAGGGCTCACCAGCTGTCTTGGGAATAGAATATGCAATTTGATGGCCACAATTGATCATGGATGGTAACTTTAAAATAGAATCTATTGACTAATAGCTACCAAGGAAGATCACAATGTAGAACATAACACTTTCTTGTGCAAAGCCGAAAAAAGCTTTAGATTTAATGCATATCAAAAAAAATAATATGACGTCATACTTATAAATGTGCAAAAAGAAATGAGGGGTATGGAATTCAACTAAAATAGCCCAATATGACAAGAATTAAACATTTTACATTTTTCCATCTGCTTTACCATGATCTAAGTGCATCTTAAAGTGCATGTCATGGATGGACACGGACTAGAATTAGTAAAAGGAACTTCTAACCGTGATGAACGTTTTTAATTTGGCGTACTCGCATCACGGTAGAAGCACTTCCCGTATACAATAACCTGTAGCAGTGCAATGTGTGTAAAATGAATAGTCTCCGAGAAAAGGTTTCGCAAATATTCGCCGTTTTTCGGAGCTAATAAAAAAAAATTGTTTAATATAATCCCGCTCGTACACAGGCCCCACTACCTCGAAGGTCCTTTTATCATAATATATGCTAAAATTCATAATGATCTGTAATCCTGAGATACAAAATTCAGGGGAAATCCTTCCCATATATTGTATAGTTCCCCAACAGTGACGACAGCGGCATACTAGCGCCATTCTCACATGTGAAGCAATGTGTAGAGATTTTTTGTTTATTTCTAAGCCTTTTTTGCAAATCCCTGTTGATGATTTGTAGTATACGGACGTTTTAGCAACAACTTGGGTGAGTAATTTAATCTGAGTTGTATTGTGAAGTTCAGTAAATTTGCTGGCCTAACACGTTTTTAAGTACACTCTTCTGAACCTACAAAGAGCGGTCATACGAAAAACGTCATTCCGATTAAAGAGCGTCTGTTTGCTCGTATATTTAGGTTGCATTGGGAACTAGATAGAATAGACTATTTGCACAATCCCGAATGCATCCATTCGGGGTGCCCATTTCCAGCCGGGAACTTTTACCAGCCTCAACGCTAAAACAACGGTTAGGCGCGTACACAAAATACCAGAAAACTTGCCCGCTCTGAGGGGGCAAATTTCCCAGTCTTGGGAAATTTTCCCTCCAGGGGGTCAAAAGGCCAATTTTTCCCGTCAGAGGGCTAAAAAACGGCTGAGTTATCATGAATTTTGCAAATTTTGTCCGGCAAAGTCGTCAGGGGGGAGCACGCCACTGGGACGTGAACATACTTGTGTAATCGTCCATCAGGTGACAAAGTAGGGCACAGTACGATCGAAAATATCCAAGTTTTGTCGTGAATTTCAAACCAGTGCCTGCGATATTTTTGTTCCTTTGATATTCTACACTTTTTGTAAGATTAACATTTCACGTAAAAGGTACTTTTTGATTGTAATTTTAGGCATGTTCGGCGACGCGAACGAAAAAAACCAAATTTTTTGTAAACATGACCCTCTGGTACAAGTTCCCCGGATGGAAATGGGCACCGAATGAGATGCATTTCGGGGATCGTGCAAATAGTCTATTGTGGTTTTGCAGCTTTGGCGATCTACTTTCTATTCTATACTTTGCTGATTGTTTTCAATTCACCAAATTTATTAGTACTGACCCTAGTCCTCATATAAGACACAATTTTTCGCAAGACAGTTACCTTTTGAGAACCATCCACCAAAGATGCGTCATGGACGGAAAGGAATTTAATTTTACATAGGTAATATTTTTTGCCTACTATAAGTAAGGTGACTTACAGCTCCATCAGACGCACTAATTGAAATACCAACGTACTTAAAAAAGAAACGGGCCAAATATGATTTTTGTCATGGACGGAAACATATTTTGCTTCGTAGTTCCGTCAATGACATTTAATGATAAACATCTTCTCTATGATGATGCATGTCAAGATGCAAAAACAGAGAACATTTTTAATAATGTTCCTTTGGTATTACGGCTTCCAAACGGTTGGCAGGGTCTGAATATTGGAAAACAATGAAAAATAGTAAGTGCTTGTCATGACACCCTTGCAATGCACATTTGCATGACTTGAACAGTTGAATATCCAGTTTACTAATACATAATACACCTCAAAAAGAGAGGATATAACTCCCTTACAGAATTTTCTGCATTGTGGACGGGACCAGTTCCTATCAAAATTCAGCAACCTTGAATCTCAGTACCTTACTTAGAGCATTTCTTAAGTTTAGGTGTAAGTTGCATAAAATGATATTCATGATATTCATATATCAGCACTATCTAATTTATAAGGTAGATCAGCTTTTAAGATATAAAAAACCACATTCATTGTCCATGGGTGGATGTTCCGTCAATGACGTCTGTCAAGAACACCCTCAATAAAAGTGGTACAATCATATATGCAGTCGCAGTTGTTGATTTTTTTTATCATGGGTTCTTGAAAAAAGGGAGATGTTGTTTCAACAAAAAAAATAAATCCAAAATTGAAATTTATTTGTTGATACCATGATAACATTTAATGGATCAGGCTCATATTGAATTTAAATATAAGGATTTGACAAAGCAATTTATTAACTTTAAAGGTGCATTTCGTGATTCCACCACCTTCTGTTTTATTCATTGTTCACTTAGTGCAGGGACTTCAACCATAAAAGTTGACACCCATGTACCAGTGATGAAAATTTAGAACATAACTTTACATGTCTAAATATGATCTATGGGTACTCCAGATCACAAAAGTGTGTGATGCAATTATCAGAAGTGTGTGCGAATTCAGATATGGCCAAAATCAAAATGGCTGCCATTTTAGTGGTATCTGAACCTATATCATCAATAACTAGGTCATTTATGACCATATATCATACAATTTTAAGTGCCAATTGTATAAACAATTATCTATAAAAAATACACCAAAGGGTTCTGAGAGAACAAAACAAATTTGTAATCAACATTAGTAGCCATCTTGAAATTCAAAATGGCCACCAACAGAGAAATTAAGTGGTGCTGAATATCGCTATTCAAACCGGTAAATGTTGCATTAAGTTTATTAAAGGTATGGAATGACTAAACTTGTGAAAACTCTTAAAATAATTATTAAAATAATTTAGGAACTAGTTGAGGTAGTTGGTCCTCATCCAGACTCTCGGAGGCACGTCCCTACCCAAACCAAACTTGAACTTTGCTTTTCATACTTATATTTTTAACGATATAAAGTAACCAATACTTCGGACTGGTCTTGAATTCTTACTATTTGCTCATTGACACAACAATTTTGTATTCTCACAGTGATATCCGAGTCAGATTAATGTAATAAACACTGAGTTATTGAAGTAAAATTTCTGGGTCTGATTTAAAGCAACAAACTCTCTGTTATGCCGGGCAAAACAAACTTCCTGTTGTTCGGGGGACACCTTCATGACAAACATGGCCCAGAAAATGAATTGTTACTGATCAATATAATGAGTCAACCAAATGTAAAGTTTTTGGCTAGAGGAATAGGAACTACAAGAGTAAAAATAACAAAGTTTTTAGGACTTCCCATAGATGAAAACTTAACATGGAAATGTTCATATTGATACTATTACAACCGATCTCACGTACATTTGTGTTATAATAAGCTTCAAGTATAACTATACTGAGAAAGAATCTTGTTAATTCTCTTTTTGTCTTTAGTTCTGTCATACATTAACTACGGCATCCTCCTTTGGGGAAGCACTATAATCACAAACTAAAAAATACACCAACTGCTAAAATGGCACTAAGGACAATTTCTGGTAGCCATTATAGACGATCATCTGGTCCTTTATTTGTAAAATTTTGAAATATCTTAAATATTTGATATGTGTAAGCTTGAAACTGGCGTATTTATGTTTAAGTATTTTAAACGATTACTTCCTCTGGATTTAAACAACTTTCACGGCAAGGTCCCAAAATACATGAGTATCAAACAAGATAGGGCCGTGATAATGACCAACTAACTAAAAATACCAGAACCTTTACAGATCACTCGATCTTAGGAACTTCTGGGCCCTTATTTGGAATGCACTGCATAATGAATATCACAGATCTAATTGATAAAGACATTTTTAAAAATCAATATAAAAGAAAATACTCTATGTCAATATTTATAGTGAATCTTCTGAGCATTGTGCTGTTTTTGTGTAATAGAATTAGTCCTAGGAGATCATAGTTTCTATTGAGTTTTCCTCACCATACTCGCTTTCGTCACACCTATGGCAGCGCAATGCGTCAAAATATAGAAAAACTGAGTTTATCCAAGATAAACTTATTTGGTCTGAGAAGAAACTGAGTTTTTCAAGTGAACACCTTGTTTTTTTTTCAGATAAACGAAGTTATCAAGTGAAAAACTTAGTTTTTCTGAGACTTCTGCTTATTAAATTGAAAAACTTAGTTTATCCTGCCGAAAAACTAGATTTTTGTCAAAGCGTCGAAAAGCAAGTTTTTTCTGAAACTTAGTTTCATCACTTTAAGACAAACATAGTTTATCAATATGTTGGCATTGCGTGTGCACAAATATATGTTTATCACAATAAAAACTATGTTTTTTCTGATAAAAAAACTAAGTTTAATATGCAGCTGATCAACTAAGTTTATCAAATAGTGTTGAGCATTGCGCTATATAAAACTAAGTTTTTTCAACTTGATAAACTAAGTTTAGTCAGCTGAATAAACCAAGTTTTCAAATATTTTTGAGCATGGGCGAGATAAACTAAGTTTTTTCTCTTGATAAACTAGTTTTTACTCAGCTGATAAACTAATTTATCAGCTGATAACTAAGTTTATCAAATATTTTGAGCAATTGAGCGAGATAAACTAAGGGTTTTTCTACTTGATTCTCCCACTCTCTTGATAAACTAAAGTTTTATCATCTGATAAACTAAGTTTATTGAATAGTTGATCTTGTGCGAGAAAAATAAGTTTATCAGTTGATAAACTCAGGTTAATCCGCTGAATAAAACTAAGTTTATTCAAATATTGTTGATCATTGACGGATAACCTCAGTTGTTATCACTTGATAAACTAAGTTTATCAAATATTTTTGATCATTGAGCAAGATAAAGTTTTTTTCTCGTTGATAAACTATTTATCAAAATAATCTTAAGCATTGTGCGAGAAAAACTATGTTTTTTTTCAGTTGATAAACTCAGTTTTTTCTGAGAAAACTTAGTTGATCAATATTTTTGGAGGGCAGTGAGCGAGAATAACTAATTTTTTCACTTGATACAACGAAGTTTATCAGCTGAAAATCAACTACAGTTTATCGAAATATTTTGAGGCCCTGATGCGAGATAACTAAGTTTTTTCTCGTTATAAACTCTAAGGTTTATCAGCTGATAAACCTAAGTTTATCTTATCAATATCATTGAGCATTGTGTGAGAAAAGTATGATTACAAAGGTCAGTTGATACACTCTGTTTTTCTGAGATAGGAGACTTCATTTGTCAAATATTTTGAGCATTGCGCGTGCAAAAAACATAGTTTTTCAGCGATAACCATAGTTGTTTTTTCTGGTGCAAAACAATACGTTATCCCTTGAAAAACTTAGTTTTACAAATATTTTATGCATTGCGCGTGCAAAACATATTTTATTCACAGATCACTCTGTTTTTCTGATAACGTAAGTTTTCACTTGATAAACTAAGTTAATCAGTTTATAAACTAAGTTTTTTCAAACACTAGCGCCGAAATCTCAAAAAATTAAAAAAAACTAGTTTAGTAGGTAAAAAGTCATCACTTGCACCCCTAATTTCCGGTAAAATCTTAGTTTTTGTCCTGCAAGAAAAACTAAGTTTATCAGTGATAACTTAGTTTTTCTATTTTTGAGCATTACGCTTGCCATACACAACCCTCCTTTTCTACTTCTCTGAGTGGTACAATCTTGGTTGTCGTTGCTTTTCCATGGTTGAGGAGCACTGAAGAATTACAATTATGTGTTTATATGTTAATTATGTTATGTTGCAAGGGACAGTCCCCACTTGCCTTCTTGGCCTTTTGACTGTTCCTCCATAATTGTCTTTCTTATTTCTTTGGGTTTTTTTTAATGTTTTGTTGTTTTTTATGATATGTAGATATTAGGAAATAAAGAATCTTGAATCTTGAACCCCCCCCCCCCGGAGTACCACCTGAGGAACGGATACAGAACATGCAAAATGGCACCAAGAGCAATGCCACCATCTCTCTCTAGCTCTCTCATGCTGTGCACAAATATGCATGTGGTTATATAATCAGGATGAATTCCAGTCTGAAAATAGTTTTTCAAATGACTATTTATTTGAATTTTATGCGAAGCGCACTAAAAATTGATTTTCACCTCCGATCGGGAACACCTATGAAGTTGATTTGGGTTTAAGACTGGCGCTTCAAAGCTATAGGCATTCGGTAATGTGCCAAAACAGCCAAATCACCCATCATAAATAAGGGTGATTTTTTTGGGTGAAATTTCATTGAATTTTCCAAAAGGGGGTCTTTAGGGGGTTCAGCAACATTTTCTAAAAGGTAGAGGTTCTTGGGTGAAAGACTTCAAAAGTTTCGAGAAATGGGAGTCTTTGGATGGCGATATCAGTTTTCAAAAATATAGGGTCATGGGCGACAATGATGCTGGATGGTGCTCCTCTCGGCGCCCTTAGAAATGGCACCCATACATGGCCAAGTGGCTTTGGCAGCAGTTCGGAGGGGGAAAGTCGCGTTCAGGAGGAGAGTCAGCCCAGTCGGGGGAAATTTGTGCCGATCGAAGGGTCGCGTCCAAAAACGACTGATTTTTCATGATTTCCCCATCAAAATTTCCCGATTTTACCTCAACTTTCTTCCAAAGAGGGCTTCTCTCATTTCCCCTATTACATGTAGCTATAAATACCCCGATAAATACTGAGTAGCCCCTATCCCAGTTACGCCACTGAGGGGTCTTTGGGAGTGCATGTTCCTTGCAGTATTAACAGTATTAATGTTCACCTGTTGAGATAGGGGGCATAAATCTTGCCAGCTCTTGAATTAAAGGGGGGTGGCCTGATTTAAGGTTACGAAGTTTTCATCTTGATAGATTGGCCTTCACTCCAAAACCCCAACTGTAAAGTTTCGCGCCGATATTTCAATCCGTTTTGATGTGAGAGCTAACAAAGTGATTTTGTAAGCCCCATAGAGTACCGTGTAAAATTAATATTGGTCGACCAAATGGGGCACATTTTCGCTCATAACTTCCAAACCAAATATCCTTTGGCTCTAAGATTTCACAGGGTAAATAAGAAAAATAGTAGCTTTCTTCTGATACCAAATTGTTGACCACTTCCAGTAAAATTTGGGGCTTCTGGGGACAAGGCTATTAGCGATGGGCCATGGACCTTTAACACATTTGTTATTTGAAGCATATAAAGGCAAATACAGGAGAAAGCTTGAAGAAAATATTGTAATGTATTTCAAGTTTTGCATTGTTTTTTTTAATTTTTGTCTTATTTAGCTTATTTTTATCTTATGTGAAGAGTGATCAACCAGTTAGTGACCACTCCCATTCAAATCAGCTAGCGGTTGCCCTGGCGAAGCGCGGGCAACCGCTAGTAGTATTATAGATTTGAAGAAAAGCTATTTAATTGTTCCAACCACTTATCCCATGTTGCTTTCAGTTTCAAGTGCTCTTTAAATTATAGGGATTTTTGTTCAGCAATGTTTAAGTGGAGAGATTAGGCATACTCCATGAATAGAGTCTCTATTTCACTTAGAGTAGGATGAGTGACCATGCAAAACCTGGTCAGCAATGTGTTAAATTTAAGATATGTGGTAGAGATGATTTCTTTGAGTCAAGCCTTTTGGTATGGACTGGCACCATTACCTAATTATGCTGTCGGCTTATGATATTTTGCGCAACGAAACGAAACAGATTTTTAAGGTGGGAAGAGGGGTAATTTTTGGGAAAAAATTAAACACTGGGAAGATGCAAATGTGGTTGCAACTAATGTCATGTTGACTCGAAAACTTAGTGAAAGTATTTCAGAAGAATCTTACAGTTTATTTGAATTCAAATTGTATAAAGAAAATCTGTTTCGCAAAATATCACCTCCTATATAGGACCTGATATTTTGCGAAACAGATTTCATAAGCACTAAATAACTACATCAACGGTACCCTCGTGCAAACAATCGTTTAAATGAAAGGTATTTGAGGAAGAAGAAGCATTGCACAAGTCAAAACATCAAATATTTCAGTAGAAATCTACCAACAAAATCTGTTTCGCAAAATATCACCTCCTATATAGGACCTGATATTTTGCGAAACAGATTTCATAGGCACTAGATAACTACATCGACCGTACCCCCATGCAAACAATCGTTTAAATGAAAGGGATTTCACGAAGAAGAAGCATTGCAAAAGTCAAAACATCAAATATTTCAGTAGAAATCTACCAACAAAATCTGTTTCCCAAAATATATATCACCTCCATGATATTTTGCGAAACAGATTCATAAGTACTCAGTAGCTACATCCGCTGTACTCTCATCCAAAAGAAAGGTATCAGAAAAAAAAAGAACCGCAGGTAAACCCCGGTGGATTCCTGCATCCGTGCGCAGAATACTCACCGTCGCTTAGGGAACGGGTGTTTTAGGGCATGGGATCGGTCGATGGATTTATTTGCGCTGCACCGCGGGCGGATCCAATGGGGATCTTATGGGAGAACAGAAAATCCCTCCGCCGCGAAAAGTGCCAAAGGCGCAACACAGCTATAGTTCTATAAAACCTAAGAATTGAGCGGACGCGTAATTTGTGTAGTTTTGTGACGGGTATTGTCCCTAGAGATTGCTTTGGTGTCATTCATGTGCGTATTATTCGATCTGTGAAAGCCAGAGAAGATGTTCTCTGGTATAAGCATTGCTGACGCTTGAATTGTTTGATCCGTGACCGTGAAAGACCAAGGGGGTGAGCCCATTCAAAACCGTCGTCCGTGCTGGGCCGGGCTGACATTTAATATTGCATGGAATAATTAGTAGTTTGGGTGCGGTATACAAACATAATGTCAATTCGATACGACAATCGCCAAAATATCAGTGTTCCGATGTTGGGTGCTATTGGGTGGTTAAATTTTGTCCTAACATGCCACACAAACGAATGAAAATGACACGGCAGTCGTCTTGATTTAAAATACAACAGCCTCAATTAATACAGCTTTTACCTAAAGCGCGCATTGCATTAGAGCAAAAAAGGAGTATCTGAGCACAATCAATGATCCAGGTACACTATTATGACACCTGGCCACCTCTAACACATAGATCCACTTGTATCACAACACTACCCGATTAGTGTATATGCAAAGCGGCACCCACAGTATGTGGGAAGAAGCGGAGGCAGCCTGCTTCTATTGTTGGGACTCTATGTTTCCTTTGTGGTCGGCAAAACAATCGGCGATCAATTTCTAAAGATTACGTACGTTTTGCCTCTCTATCTTTATAGAACCTCTTTGTAAGACGCCAACATTTAATTTGGGTCCTGGTATCGGGGAAATTACCCGTCCGAGTTGCTATGACTACTACAGATTATAACCAATCAGAAAGGCTCTCCAACTATCGGCATGGACTTTGCTACCACAAAACCGTTATCTGTGCACTATTTCCAGGGTGCGTGGTGTTGTGGTCGCGACAGTATGGAAAAAATGAAAGTGACGGGGTTTATAGGAAAATGAAAGTAGAAAGGATATAGGAAGGTGAGGATTTTGCGAACAGATTTTGTTGGAGATTTCTACGTAATTATTTTGATGTTTTGACTTGTGCAAGCTTCTTCTTCTTCATCCTTTCAGTTAAACGATTGTTTGCAACGAGGGTACAGTTGATGTAGTTATTTAGGTCCTATATGAATCTGTTCGCAAAATATGCCGGTCCTATATAGGAGGGGATATTTTGCGAAACAGATTTTGTTGGTAGATTTCTACTGAACTATTTGATGTTTTGACAGTTTGACTTTTGCAAGTGACCTTCTTCTTCGTCAAATACCTTCATTTAAACGATTGTTGCACGAGGGTATACATACAGTTGAGTGAGTTATTAGTGCTTAGGAAATTGTTTGCATAATATCAGTCTGATATAGGAGGGTGAATTTGCGAAAAAGATTTTGTTGGTAGATATTTACTGAAAATATTGATGTTTTGCCTTTTGCAATGCTTCTTCTTTTACGTGAACTTCCCTTTATTAAACGAGGTTTGCACGAGGGTCGGGTGATGTAGGTATATAGTGGCTTATGGAATCGTTTCGCAAAATAAATCCGGTCCTACTATAGGAGTCTGATATTTGCGAAACAGATTTGTGGGAGATTTCTCGAAATATTTGAGTTTTGATTGTGCAATGCTTCTTCTTCATCAAATCCATTTCATTTAAAACGATTGTTGCTGGAAATTACCGTTTGATGTAGTATTTAGTGCGATGAAATCTGTTCGCAAATATCAGGTCTATGTAGGATGTATATTTTTCGAACACGATTTTCTTTATACAAATTTGAATTCAAATTAAAATGTTAAGATTCTTTGAAATAACTTTCACTAAGTTTTCGGTCAAATGACATTAGTTTGATTGCAATCACAATTGCATCTTCCCAGTGTTTATTTTTTTTTTTCCAAAAAAGTTACCCTCTTCCCACCTTAAAATCTGTCAAAAGATCATAAGCCATGCTCTGTCTACCACATACTTAGGCCAGGATACCCAGTGGACACTTGAATTGCTAGCTAATGTTTATCATTCTTCCTAACCCTCTTCAACAAGTAATAGGATTTGGATTTGGGCGACATAGTAAATTTTAAGAATTAGTTATATATAATGCGGTGCAGCCGCATGCTATATACTTTGGCCGTTCGATTTCTTTTCTTTAACAGACCTGTGCGTAGCACGGCTGCGTATTGTATTGGGTCATGTTCGTCTTCTTCTTCTTTGGCCCAACCACGTCGTCGCTGAAAGCTTAAATGCTTATAGTGGCAAAAACGCTTGAGCCTAATTAAGCAAATTCAACAAAGACCGACGACGTCCTCAAATAGGGGTACACAGATTGGGTTCCGTGACTTGAAGCTAAATATTAATTTTTTGGTGCAAATCTAGAAAATCCTTTTCTCCCGCAATTCAAGAGCTATACACCAGACAAACCCCCCCCATGGGTACCACCACCTACCGGACCATGATCAGAACTTCCTATGGTGTACACAGATAGTGGTTCAAGGTCCCGGGGCAGATGATAGGGATTTTTGCAAAATCGGGTAAGGTGGGTTCGGTTTTCGCTCGCATCGTCGCCTGTATTACGCCGTATGATTGCACCTAACCTTGGGTCTGTAAGGCCAAGAATTTATTAGCTGGCAAAGCCTTACATTCATTCGAAGAAAAGGTTAAATCTACTTACATGAGGACTAACAATCGATATAGGAGATATAGGGAATGGTTTCTAAAGTACGGTATGTGAGTCACAACTCTGATTCACCTATAATATAGTCCCTGTACTTCGTGTAGGAGGGGCGATTTATATTTTAAATGCAGCGCGCCCTTTTCTTCCTTCCGGTCAAGTCAACTTGGGTTGTTTTTGAAACCGCATTAAAAGTATTATTGTCTGGCGAGTCCGGCAAATCACGTAAAAAAAACAAAATCAACATCTTTTTACTCGATTGATGAATGCAAAAAAAAAATCGAATTCAGTGCGGTTACATTTCCCGGGGAAGGTTTCAATTTCAATGGCTTATGTATGGCGGTTCTATATATTTTCTCCTTAGTCAAGGAAAATGCGAAATAAAACACAAAGAATATAAAAGTTGGAGTTTGTTAGCGTGCATGGTATATAGCATTACCACTCTTATTAATTGTAAAAATAAAAAAAAAAAACATGAAGCAAAATTGAAAAAGACAAATACGGACATAGGTCTTCTGGATTGGTAGATTGGTGCTACTTGTTACTGGTGGAATGTTATAAATTCCTACAGTTAAGGAGGTATTATACGGGTCAAAGGTTCAAAACTGTCAAAATGCTCGATTGAGCTGAATTTGCTGAAATGATCTTATGACATCCTAAAACATGTTGAAAATATTCGAGATCAAAAGGTCATTAAGAGGGCAAAGGTCATTTTTTCAAAATCTCCGATTGAGCTGAAATTAACGAAATGATCCTTTATGACATTCCTAAACATGTTTGAAATATTTCGAGATCAAAGGTCATTATGAGGGTCTAAGGTTCAACATTTTCCCCAAAATGCTCCGATTGAGCTGATTTTTTTTATTTTTTTTATTTTTTTTATTTTTTTTCAAAAATGTTGAAATATTTCGAGTCAAAGGTCCTTAGGAGGTCGAAGGTCAGTTTTTCCAAAATCTCATTGAGCTGAATGAAATTGTGCTGAAATGATCTATGACATCTCAACATGTTGAAATATTTTGAGATCCAAAGGTCACATTAAGAGTCAAAGGTCATTTTGTTCGAAATCTCCGGATTGAGCTGATATTTAACTGAAAGGATCCTTATGACATCCTCATCATGTGAAATTTTTTGAGAAACAAACGTCCATTAAGAGGGCAAAGGTCAAATGTTCAAAATGATGAAATAATGGGACCGAAATTAGATGATCCTTATGCAATCATCCAAAATATGTTTAAATATTTCGAGATCGAAGGTCGTTAGGGTCAAGGGTACACGTACCTCTGATCTTGCTCAGATCTGTCTCCAGACACTTAGATATGTTGGGTTCGAAGCTAGGTAAGGTTCGAAGCTGGGGCTAGGTTTAGAAGCTGGGGTTAGTTTTCAAAGTTAGGCTTGGGTTTGAAGCATACGCGTGCTGTTTCGTGGTCTTTGTCCACAGCTATATCTAGTTATTTACTTTCGTAACAAGCCCCGCCCCCCCCCCCCCCCCCCCCCCCCCCTGTGCTGTAGCCGGATGTTATTATAACCAGCCGGTGCGTAGCCCGGCTGGTTATTGTATTTGGTCTGTTTTTTCTCTTCTTCTTCGTCATTCTGGCAACACGTCCGTCGATCTGAAAGCTACAAATGCTTCTAGTGCCAAACGCTGAGCCAATTTAAGCCAAATTCAATCCAGAGGACCACGACCCAGCCCTCAAAATCGGGTACACAGATTTGGGTTCAAGGAATTGAAGAGAAATATTAATTGTTGGTGCCCAAAATATAGGAAAATCCTCTTCTCCCGACAATCAAGAGCGATAACACCGAAATTGTCATGGACCCCTGCATCATGCTCATATTGGGTTGTACACAGATAGTGTTTTCAAGGTCACCTGGGCAGAGATAGGGGGCATTTTGTGCACAATCGGGTAAGGGGGGTTCGGTTTCGCTCGCTTGCGTCGCCTCTCTCGCCCTGTATTACGACAGTATGAATGCACCTAACATTGGGTGGCAAGAGCCAGACTTGCTTTAGCTGTTAAGCCTGACATTTAATGTCGAAGAAAAGAGTCAAATCTACTTACAGCGGAATTACAATCGATATAGGAGACATTAGGAATTGGTTTCTAAACGTACGAGTTTGTAGAGTCACAACTCCGCTTCACCTATAATATAGTGCTGTACTTAGGGTAGGGGGATATATATTTTAATTGCCAAGCGCTCCTTCAATTCCTTCGGTCAAGTCACCCTTGGGTTGTTTGAAACCGAATTTAAAGTAGTATTGTCGGGCGAGTCCGGCAAATACCTCAAAAAACAAAATAAAATCTTTTTACTCGATTGATGAATGCATAAAAATCGTACTCAGTGCGGTTACATTTCCCGGGAAAGGTTTCAATTTAAATGTTATGTATGGCGGGTATATGTTTTCTCCTTAGGCCAGAACAAGAAAATGCGGAATAAAAACCAAAAAGATATTAAAGTGATTTTGTACGCGTAGCATGGTTATAATAGATTACAACTCTTTATTAATGTAAAAAAAAAAATAACAATTGAGAAAATGAAAAAGACAAATACGGACATAGTTCTTCTGATTTGGTATATGTGATACGTTGTACTGGTGCAGGGTATACATCCATACAAGTAATGGAGGGCATTCAGGGTCAAAGGTCAAACATTCAAAAATTGCTCCGATTGACTGAAATTGTGCTGAAATGATTCTTATGACTCCTAAAACATGTTGAAATATTTCGAGATCAAAGGTCATTACGAGGTCAAAGGTATTTTTGTTTTTTCAAATCCGCCGATTGAGCGTAATAACTGAAATGATCCTTATGAATTCTAAAGATTGTTGAAATATTTTCGAGATCAAAAAGGTCATTAGGAGGGTCGAAGGTCAAATTTTCCAAAATGCTCCGATTGAGCTGAAATTTAACTTAAATGATTCTTTATGTATTTAAACATATTTGAAAATATTTTGGAGATCAAAGTTCATTAAGATGTCAAGATTCAAATTTTCAAAAAGGCTCCAATTGAGCTAAAATTTAACTGAAATGATCCTTAGACATCCTCAACATGTTGAAAGTATTTTGAGATCAACGTCATTGAGAGGTCAAGGTCATTTTTTTCGAATCATCGATGAGCTGATATTTAAAATGAAATGCATCCTTATGACATCGCTTAATCATGGTGAAAATAGTTTTGAGAACAAACGTCATTAAGAGGTCAAAGGTCAAGGTTCAAATTTTCAAAATGCTACTAATGGACAGACATTTAAATGATTCCTATGACAATCCAAATATGTTAAATATTTTCGATGATCGAAGGTCGTTTAGGGTCAAGGTCACTACCTCGATGTGCTCAGATCTGGCTCCAGATCTAGATATGGTTGGTTCGAAGCTAGGCGAAGTTTCGAAGATGGGGAAGGTTTCGAAGCTGGGGTTGGTTTTAGGCTTGGGTTTGACAGCTATCCGCGGCTGGTTCGTGGTCTTTGACCACAAAGTTCTAGTTGTATTTGGTTGGTTACCTAGCCGTGTGCGTAGCACGGCGAGGTCTTGTATTTGTGCGATTTATTCTTCGTACTTCCAATTTCTTCTAAAATGTAGCTTAATGTTCACACGGTTTAACCGATTGCCACGAAAATTGGTCAGAAGAATCGTTGACCCAAGCTCCATATGAGGGGTACACAGATTGGGGTCAAAGGTCACGTAACCGGAAGTAGCCGCCATTTGTAAAAATCTTTAAAAGCCTCTTGTCGTTACCAGCACAACAAGCTATAGATTCCAAATTTGTTCCAAAGAAATCTTATACCACCCTCTATAGGGTGTACACAGATGAAACGATCCGAGTTCACTAACATTAAAATGGCGGCCCTTATCTAATTAATATGCAAAAATTCTATAACTCAAAAAACGATAAGGAATTTGGCTGGTAGGTGATGTCTGTGCAAAAGGGGCGGATAGTGTTGAGGACGAATCCTATGACAGAATATTGGCTCCAATGAGTCTCTGTTAAGATATGCAAATGAGCTAATTAAGATGCAAAAAACGATATAACTCATAACCAAAGTAGATATTTTGTCAAATTTGTTCAGCAGAACCACTGGAACAAAAGCTGCTAATTTCCTTACTGTGCACAATATGGGGTCAAAGGTCCAAATGGGTATCTAGGGGTCACACATAAAAGACTTAATTGACCTATTTAGCTATGCCATCTTGTAGGCATCAATGAAAAGTGAAAAGAGTCCACAGTGACAAAACCAATCTGAAAGCCCATCGTTGAGGGGGCAAGGGTCAACTGAAACTAGGGCATAGCTATCCTGGAGTCGTCTAGTTCATATGTCTATGGTCATTGCACATAGGGTGTACACAAAATTGTTGTGTATCAGTGAGCAGAAGTGTCATTTCCGCAAAGTGTACAGAAACATGAATTAAAACAGATTGTTATTGCCTAGTCCGCAGTGATAATTTATCCCCACGGCTAGGTCTGTGCTCTTCGAGCACAATGCCTCTAGTTACGATGCCCGTTGAACGGGGATAGTATTATGTTTATGCGTTAGTTATAGCTGCGGTGCAGCGGCATGTATACTTCTTCTCGTCGATTTCTAAGTTAGCGGTTCGCCTGCTCTTACTTGTTTCTTACCGTTTCTTCTTCTTTCGTCTCTTCTTTCTGACAATTGGCTCTCTTTCCACAGACGTGACGGATTTAAACCCACAATTGGTCAGAAGCATGGGTTTGTGACCGTTCAAAGTTTATGCTTTGTTTGGGGTCAAAGGTCACGTGGGGAAACAGAGGTCAAGAGTATTATGTGTGTTAAAAAATTTAAAATACAGGTCAAATAGACAATCTGTTTAGCTCATCTCATAGGCCTTGATGATGAGGTCCTAAAAGTCAATCATGACTCATCACTTGACCCAGGTTAGGGGTTCAAAGGTCAAAATACTTCAAATACGTTACACTTCAAATCACTACTCCTCCTACAGATTAATGAAATACGATCGTGTGAGTCATGCATATTAATTAGATTGAGCCCCTTCACAAATTATCGGTCAAAAGGTCAATATGGGGTGCAGCTGATGTTCTGAGGCACAGGGGTCAAAACATATTCTGTGTGTTGTAAAATTTAGAACACGGTTCAAATAAAAAAAATTGTTTAGTCATCTCATAGGACCTGATGAGAGGTCAATAAAAAGTCAATTATGACGTCATCACTTCGGACCCATGGTTAGGTCAAAGGTCAAAATACTCCCACTTACGTTACACTTCAAACGCTACACCTCCTACAGAGTAAGCAAACCTTGTCGTGTGAGTCATGCATTTACATTAGCTTGAGCACTTTACAAAGTTATGGGTCAAGAGGTCAATACGGGGTCAGGTGAGGGTCACATGAGGTTCAAACAATTACTGTGTGTACAAATTAAATTAGGTTAAATAGAAAATCTGTTTAGACCATCTCAGAGGACTGATGAAGGTCAATAAAGTCAATCGGACCTCATTACATGACCCATTGGCTTCTAGGGGGGTCAAGGTCAAAATACGATTTTACGTTACACTTCAAATCACTACTTCTTACAGATTAAGCAACCTGATCGTATGAGTCATGCATATAATTAGCTTGAGCCCTTACAAAAGTAAGGTAGGTTAGACGAGGTCATTAGACGAGGTCCATTTGGGGTCCAGCTAGGGTATTCGCACCGCATAACTTACACGTGGCTCTTGCAAAAAGAGACTAAGTCGTGGTTCTTAAAGTTAGGCAGTATCGCTCTAATACTTTGTCTTACCGGTATCTTTCTTATTCTTCTGACAATTTTCATATTTGGCTTCTTCTTACACAACTTGATCGGATTATCCTCAAGGTCAGAGGCATGGGTTTGTTGAACGTTTCAAAAGTTATGCTTTGTTGGAGGTCAAAGGTCACGTAAGGGGTCACAGGGGTCAAAGTTATTTAGGTGTGTAAAAATTGAAAACAAGGTCAAATGGAAATCGTTTAGCCACATCTCATAGGGACTTGATGAGAGGCAATAAAAGTCAATCCTGACGTCATTCACTTGACCCATGGTTTAGGGTACAAAGGTCAAATACTTCAAATTACGTTACACATCAATTCACTACTCCTACCCAAAGATAAAAGATAAGAACCTGATAGTTGAGTCATGCATCTGAATCAGCTTGAGACCCTTACAAAAGTTATTGGGTTCAAGCGGTCAATATGGGGTCATTGAGGTTCACAGGGTAAAACTTTCTGTGTGTAAAATTTAACACAAGGGTCAATAGACAATCTGTTAGGCCTATCTCTTCGGACTTGAGAGAGCGTCAAGTAAAAGTAATCATGACTTCATTCACTTGACCATGGGTAGGGGCAAAGGTCAAATACTTCAAATTACGTTAACTTCAAATCACTACTCCTACTACAGATTAAGCAACATGATCTGTAAGTAATGGCATATTAATCAGCTTGAAGAAACCTTTGACAAAAGTTAGGGTCAAGAGGTCAATATGGGGTCATCTGAGGTCACAGGGGGCAACATATTTACTGTGGGTAAAAATTTAAAATAGGTCAATAGAAAATCTGTTTTGCACATCTCACTAGACTTATGAGGAGGTAAATACAAGTCAATCATGACTTCATCACGTGACCATGGGCAAGGGGTCAGGTCCATTAATACCTTCAATTAAGTTACATTTCAAATTACCCCATGTAACATGATCGTGTGACTTATGCATTAATTGACGTGAGGAATTACAAAAGTAATGGGTTAGAGAGGTCAATCTGGGTCATCTAGGGTTATTATTCCCCACCTAACTTATATGTGCTCTTGCAAAGAGACTTAAAGTCTAGTTTCTTCTTTTTTATTTGTACCTGTGTGCTTCAAAATTGGCTACTAGTGACCAAACGGGGGCGAATATTTACCAAAATTGGTCAGAAGAAACCCACTGACCAAGTTACACACAGGGGTGTAAATATTTTGACCTTTGACCTATCGTAGGGGTCAATAGGGTCACAACCCTAAAAAATTCTTTTGAGGCCTACTTCTTCTACAGATAGGTGCGCTATTACGAAAATTCCACATGAGAATCGTCTTTGGTCAGTGTATTAATATGTACACGAATTAATATCGGAAATCATTAACATTCAAATGGGCAGATCTAATTAAATATGGCAAAATTGCTATATCTCAAAATAGATACAACCTGGATAGGGGATGTCTGCGCAAAAGTTGCGGGAGAATGCGAGCGCCTCCCGTGACAGAATATTGGCCATATGGGTCACGTGCCAGATATGCAAATGAGCTAATTAATATGCAAAAAACGCACTAAAAACTCAACAAGTAGATATGTATGTCAAATTTGTTCACAAGAAACACTGGAAAAGGCTCTATACTTATGTGCAACATTTTGGATCAAAAAGGTCAAAGGGGTCATCTAGGGGTCAATATAAAAGAAGCTTAATGACCTAAAGAGCTATGTCATCTTGTAGACATCAATGAAAAGTGAAAAAGAGTCCACAGTGACCTCGCTTTGTGAGCCATCGTTAAGGGCGTTCAAAGGTCAAAATACACAAAATATCAAAGGTGCTATATTGCTAGAATATCCTTATGTCATCTTGTAGGGATCAAGTTCCACTAACGACAGATGAATATAGTTAATGGTACTGTGTGCCCACACTGCCCTCTGGGGAAAACTTTGATTATTGATGATACCACTGCTTCCTGCAAGTCTGTTAATTCAAATACAAACCTGACGGGATAGTATCCCTGGATCGGCTAGTTTTTTATATTATGTTTACTTAGATAATATAATTTAGATGTAATTATCAGTTAACTCATTCAAAGTGAACTGAATCATAAAATTCATTGCTAACTGCTTTGGACCGTAACACTAGATGGGGTAAAGGTCATGGACAAGTGCAAGTAGAACGCATGATATACCACGTGCTTTCTAACGCACAATCGATGCCTAGTTATATCATGCGGGCAAGCCGCATGCATGATATACTGTCTGCTCTCGATTTCTTTCTTCTTCTTTCTTTGTACTTGCTTAAAAATGTTACGAGTGCAAACGGTGGGCCGAATATTTACCAAATTGGTCCAGGAAGAACCACTGACCCCAAGTTACACCAGGGGGGTAAATATTTGACCTTGACCTTCTGTGGGGTCACTAGAGGTCAAAAAAAAAAAAAAGCTTTTGAGGCCTACTTCTTCTTCTTCTTACAGATTAGGTGCGCTCGTACGAAAATTCCACATGAGCATCGCCTTTGGGCAGTGTATTTACAGCTGGTACACAGAATTAATATCGGAAATCTCATTAACATCAAATCTGGCGGGATTATCTAATTTAAAAAATAATATGCAAAATTGCCATATCTCAAATGGATTTACAACGGGATAGGTGATGTTGCGCAAAAAAGTTTGGGGATTAATGTCGAGAGAATCAGTGAAGAATATGGCCATAGGGGTCACGGGCAAGAATGCAAATGGTAATTAATATGCAAAAAACGCTATAAATCTTAACCAAAAGTAGAGTATTTATGTCAAATTGTCACAAGAACCACTGGAAAAGGCTTATTACTTATGTGGACATTTTGGGATCAAAGGTCAAAATGGGGGTCAATCTAGCGGGTCAAAGATAAAGAAGCTTAATTTACCTAAATAGCTATGTCAGCTTGTAGGCATCAATGAAAAGTGAAAAAGAGTCCACAGGGACCTTCGATCTGTGAGCCATCGTTAAGGGGTCAAAAGGTCAAAAATACAAAAATATCAAAGTGCTTGAGTTGCTTAATGGCTAGAATACCTAGGTCATCTTGTAGGGCTCAAGTTCCCCCTCAACGAAGATGAAATATAGTCTTAATGGTACTGTGTGCCCAACTGCCATCTGGGAAAAATGGTGATTGATGATACCCCACTGTCATGCAAGTTGTCTATTCACCATCACACGGACAGGCCTAGATACTGGAGTCGCTCGTTTGTATATTATGTTCTTAGATTAATTTATAATATTGTATATTGCTAATGATAAGTTTAACTCATTCAAAGTGAAAGTGAATCAAAATCATTGCTAACCTCTTTGTGACCTGAACAATAGATTTGGGTCAAAGGTCCAATGCGACAAGTGAAGTAGTGAAACGCATGCGATATACCCGTGCTTTATAAAGCACATCGATGCCTAGTGCTTCTCCTTCTCCTTCTTCCGACCATCGCTTTTCGCCTCTTCTGCCAACGGCTGGGCCGATAGAACAAAATCGGTCAGAAGAACCACTGACCCAAGCTACCTCAGGGGTGTAAATTAGTTTGACCTCTCGTAGGGTCAATAGAGTCAAAAAAATAAACATTTTGGAAGCCTAATTCTTCTACAGATTAGGTGCGCTACTGATAAGAAAGTTCCCGCATTGGAGCATCGTATGTCAGTGTATACAGCTTGTACACAGAATTTATATCGGACTCATTAACATCAAAATGGGCGGAATTATCGAATTATATGCAAAAAAGGCTAATCTCAAAATCCCTTGTAACACTTGTATGGTTGATGTCTGTGCAAAAAGTGCGGATAATGTCGAGACGAATCACTGTGACAGTATGGCCCCAGGGGTCACGTGTATGATAACGATATGCAAAATGAGATAATGAATATGCAAAACACGCTATAACTCATCAACCAAGTAGATATTTATGTCCAAATGTGTTCACAAGAACCACTGGAAAAGCTCTATTCGTATGTGCACAATATGGGGTGCAACAGGTCAAAAAATGGGGTCATCTAGGGTCAAATATTAAAGAAGAGCTTAATGCATACATAGCTTTTGCTCTTGTAGGCCATTCAATGAAAGTGAAAAAGTGTCCACAGTAACCCCGCTCTAAGAGCATCGTTAGGGTCAAAACGGTCAAAAATTGGAAATGGATCTAACATATTATGAATGCCATCGTGTAGCTCGATGCAAATGAATGGGTCAAAGGTCATCAACAACAACTCGACATGTGCACTAGGACTTCATCATACGTAACGGCAATGAGTCTCCTGCGTTGATCTGTTACTATGCCCATGAAACGGGGCATAGTATCTGCTTATGCTGTTTAGTCTTTCCTTCTATATCATGCGGTGCAGCCGCATGATAATTGTCTTCTCGATTCTTTCTTTCACTTTTTTTTTTTTCTTTCTTTCTTTCTTTGTCCCTTGCTTCAAAATGCTAACTGTGCAGAGCTTGGTGGATTGAACCACGATTGCCACAAGAACTCGGACCCAAGCTTCATATTGGGTGTAAACAATTTGACCATAGGGTCATCGTTATAGGGTCATTAGCGGTCATTGTCGCGCTAACCCCCTTTTTCCTTCTTCCTCCCACAGTTTGCATGTGCTATCGATGCCCTTCGTTCACAATGTTTGACAGTGGACTGGCCATATGGGTGTACACAGATTTTAATCCAAGAGTCATTTAGGGGTCAAAAACGGGGAAGTCTCTCTAACCCTCTTAATATTTCAAAAATGCTATTAGTGTACCAAGTTAACGTGATCTTGACAAGACTTCGTCCGAATAACCCCAGATCCAAGTGCCATTACAGTTTGGTTGTTTACAGATTGGGTCAAAGGTCACACAGGGGGTCATTACAGGTCAAGTCGCGCTTATCCTCCTTTTGGCTTGTTTATGCACAAGTTCATTGCTTATAATCACCAGACTTCGTCCGAATATCCGCTGACACAAGCCCCATATGGGGTGTTTACAGATGGGGTCAAAGGTCACGCAGGGGTATTACAGCCACTGTCGCTCTTACCCTCCTTCTTTGCTGTTTATGCCACACCAAATCAATAGCTATAATAACTAGACTTGGTCAGAAGAAACCCACTGAGGTAAAGCCCCATATGGGGTGTACAAGATTGAGATCAGTGCTCAGGAAGGGGTTCATTGAGGTATATAGTGATTTTATATGTCCAAGCGGATTGCGCCACAGTTTCTTCCCAAAATGCCAATATTTTCAGCCAAAATTAAATTTTTCATGTGCAAAAAGACATCAGGACGTGATTGAGTAATAACAAAACCAGCCCGTTCATCAACGCCCAAAAGGGCCTCAAAATCCATTCTACTATGCAAAGTTCAATATTGAACCGCATACTATACATAATACATGCATTACGTCGTCGGCTAGACCGCGTACGATAGTATGTGGCGCACTCTATCTGATGAAAAGCCATTGTAGTGCCCTTAATTGGGTTTGTAAAATTAAACAATTTGCCGACTTTCAACATTTATCAATTGCAGAAATTCACAGCTTTCTGCGCACAAATTTTACTTCCTAAGGCCAAGTAGTCCACAAGATATCGGCCTACTAACTTCTAACAAATGTTGGCGCATTGTTTTAAGAAATGAGTTACTAGAATCCCAACAATTTTGCCTGAACTATTTATTTAGCTCTCCCCCCCCCCATTTAGGTCCCCCCCCCCGTAGATTATCTACATGCAGAGTAAGCACTTCTTGGTGAAAGAAAAGAAACGTGGCCGCATTTGTTTCATTGCCGCCAGAGTAAGCGCGAACCTGGAAGCACGGCTAGGTCTTGTATTGGAAAGACCTCACACCAGACATCAATTGCTATAATCAACCGGACTTGGTACAGAAGAATTGCTGCCCAACCCTTTAATGTGGAAATAGATTGGGGTCAAGGTCACATGGACAGTGCAAGTACTCACTGCATGATTTACTCGTGCTTTCTAAAGCACAATCGATGGCCTATTTACTATGCCGGTCTACGGGCATAGTATTATGCGTGTGCTGTTTTTCTTCGTCGTCTTCGTCTTCTCCATCCATCGGGTTTGAGCCTTTTCTGCCAAACGGCTGGCGATATAAACCCAATTGGTCAGAAAGAACCACTGACCCAAGCTACATCAGGTGCGTGTAAATATTTTGACGTGAGTTTTCGTAGTGGTCAATAGAGGTCAAAAACTAAAAATCTTTTGAGGCCTACTTCTTCTAAAGATTAGGTGCGCGAACATACGAAAATTCCGCATGAGAATCGTAGTTGAGTCAGTGTTAAGCTTTGTACACAGAATTAATATCGGAAGCATTATCCCATTCAAAATGGGCGACATTATCTAATTAATATGCAAAAATGCTATATCTCACATCGATAAACAAAACACTGGAAGGTGAGTCTGTGCAAAAGTGCGGATAATGTCGAGACGAAGCATGTGACAGAAATATGGGCCCCAGGGGTCACGTTTGTAACGATATGCAAATTGAGCTAATTAATATGCACAAAACCATAACTATCAACCAAAGTATATATTTATGTCAAATGTGTTACAGAACCACTGGGAAAAGATCTATTTCTTATGGCCACAATATGGGGGTCAAGGTCAAAAGGGGTAATCCAGGGGTCATATGAAAGAAGCTTTAATTGACCTACATAGCGATGCCATTTGTAGGCATCAATGAAAAAAAGACAAAGTGTCAACAGTGAATCCCGCTCTAAGAGCCATCGTTAGGTGTCAAAAGTCAATATGACTTCATCATACGTAAACGGGCATAGTCTCCCTGAGTTGTTCTAGTTCTTCTTCTTTCTTCTTCCGCCATCGCTTTTTCGCCCTTTTCTGCCGTCTTTCTGCCAAAACGGTGGGCCGCATATGACCAAAATCGGTAGAAACCACTGGCCCAAGCTACAGCAGGGGCCCATAGTTGACCTTTGACCTTCGTAGGGGGTCACTAGAGGTCAAAAATAAATCTTTGGGGAAGCTATTCTACAGATCAGGTGCACTCCGCTGTAAAATTCTTTGCATGAGCCTCGTCTTTGGTCAGTGTATACACAGCTGTACACAGAATTACTATCGGAACTCGTTAAACATTCAAAATGGCGGCATTATCTAATTAATAGGCAAACAATGCTATATCTTCCAAATCGAAAACACTTGGATAGGTGATATGGTGCAAAAAGTTGCGGATAAGTCGAGGGGACGATCAGTGACAGAATATGGCCCCAGGGGGTGGAGTTCATGTAGTATCAAATGAGCTAATTAATATGCCAAAAAAAGCTATAACTCATCAACCAAAGTACATATTTATGTCAAAGGGTTCACAAGACCCCACGGGAAAAGCTATATTCTTATGTGCACAATATGGGTCAAAGGTCAAATATTTTTTTTACTTTTTTTGAAATATATAAAAGAATGCTTAATTGACAACTACATAGATATGCAATCTTGTAGGCATTACAAGGAAAAGTTGAAAAAAGTTGTCCACAGTAACCCCGCCCTAAGAGCCATCGTTAAGGGCAAAGGTCTAAACAACAACAATCGACAGTGCACTATGAACTTCATAATAACGTAACGGGCATGTCTCCTGGAATTGTTAGTCTTTTTTCTTATGGCAACACAGAGCTTAAAAATGCTTCTAGTGCCAAACGCTTGCGGCCCAAATTTAACGCCAAATTCAATCCAGAGGACCAAGGTTGACCCAGCCCTCAAATAGGGTGAACACAAGATTGGTTCAAGTGAATTGTGGAGAGAATATTAAATTAATTTTTGGTTTTTTTTGGTGTTTTGTTTTTGTAAATTTGTAAAATCTAGAAACTCCTTCTCCCGCAGCAAGAGCTATAAACACCAAAAATGGGTCATAAGGACACCTGAAATAATGATTCATATGGGTGTGTACACATATCAGTGTTCACGGTCCAACCTGGGCAGAGTAGGGGGCATTTGTGCAAAAATCGGGTAGGGGGGTGGGTTTTCGCTCGCTCTCGTCGCCTCGCTCGCGCTGTCTTACGCCAGTATGAATGACCCCATAACCCTAACCTTGGGTCTCGCCCTGTATTACGCCAGTATGAAGGCCCCTAACCTTGGGTCTGCAAGAGCCAGAATTTCTTTAGTTGGTAAAGCCTTACATTCATGTCGAAGAAAGGTTAAATTAAATCTACTACATGAGGATTAAAAATCGATATAGGAGATATAGGAATGGTTTCTCAACGTACCGATGTAAGGTGACAACTCTAGCTTCACCTATAATATAGTCGGTCTTATTGTGGGGGATTTATTTTTAATGCAGCGCTCCCTTCACAAGTTACCTTCCGGTCAAGTACGCCCTTGGGGGGTGTTTGGATAAATGCGCATGAAAGGCATTATTGTCTGGCGAGTCCGGCAACAAATCACGTCAAAAAAAACAGAAATAAAATAGTTTACTCGCGTGATGAATGCAAAAAAATCGTACCTTCAGGTGCGTTACATTCCCGGGGAAGGTTTCAATTTGTGGCTTATGATGGCGGTTCTGGTTTTCTCCTTGTCAAAGAATGCGAGAAATAAATACCAAAAAGAAATATTAACGTTGATTTTGTAGCGTAGCATGGTTATTAATAGATTACACTATATTTATTGTAAAACAATAAAAATGAGAAAATGAGAAAGAAAAATATGGGACATCTGCTGGAGACATGGTTGCTTCTCATCTTGTACTGGTTGCATGTTTAAAATTCCAGACAAGTCAATGGAGGTCATCAAGGGTCAAAGTTAAAGCTTTTCAAATGCTCCGATTGAGCTGAAATTTTGCGAAATGATTCCTTATGACATCCTAAACATGTTGAAATATTTTCGAGATCAAAGGTCATAAAGAGGTGAAAGGTCATTTTTTTCAAAATCCTCCGATTGAGCTGAAATTTAACTGAAATGATCTTTATGACATTCTAAACATATTTGAAACATTTTTTTAAATCAACGGTCATTAAGAGGTTCAAGATCAAATTTTCAAAATGCTCCAATTGAGCTGAAATTTAACTGAAATGATCCTTATGACATCCTAAACATGTTGAAATATTTTCGAGATCAAAGGTCATTAAGAGGTCAAAGGTCATTTTTTTCAAAATCCTCCGATTGAGCTGAAATTTAACTGAAATGATCCTTATGACATCCTAATCATGTTGAAATATTTTTGAGATCAAAGGTCATTAAGAGGTCAAAGGTCATTATTTTCAAAATCCTCCGATTGAGCTGAAATTTAACTGAAATGATCCTTATGACATCCTAAACATGTTGAAATATTTTCGAGATCAAAGGTCATTAGGAGGTCGAAGGTCAAATTTTCCAAAATGCTCCGATTGAGCTGAAATTTAACGGAAATGATCCTTATGACATCCTAATCATGTTGAAAATATTTTGAGAACAAAAGTCATTGCGAGGTCAAAGGTCAAATTTTCAAAATGCTACTAATGGGCAGAAATTTGAAATGATCCTTGTGACAATACAAATATGTTTAAATATTTTCGAGATCGAAGGGTCAAAGGTCACTACCTAGACTGTGCTCAGATCTGTCTCCAGATCTAGATATGTTTGGGTTTCGAAGCTAGGCTAGGTTTCAAAGCTTGGGCTAGGTTTCGAAGCTGGGGTTAGTTTTAGGCTTGGGTTTGAAGCTATCCGGCTGGTTTCGTGGTCTTTGACCACAGCTATCTCTAGTTCTTTCTTTCTTCCAAATGATGACTTCTTTTGCCTCTTATAGCCTAACGCTTGCGCCAATTTTAGCCAAATTTGCTCAAAAGCACGGCTGGCCTAAGAAGCATATTGAGTGTGCGCAGTTTGGGCCAAGTGGTCACCTATTGGTCAGTATTGTCCAATTTGGCCAAAATCTATGAAAGCCTACTTCTTTTACAAATAATGCATGCTGATCTTGCCCTTCATGTATATATATCGCCTATAGCCAGTGCCTATGGGGTGTACACAGAATTAGCATCAGTGGTCAGCAAGTGGCCATTTTGGCCAAAATCCTAAGAAATCCTTCTTCCACAAATAGAGCGAGTGCTGATTTTGCCCTTTATGATAGAATCGGCCTATTGCTAGTGCCCTAGGGTGTACACAGAATTAGCATCAGGTGGTCAAGCAAATGGTCATTTTGGCATTTTTATTTTCTTTATTTTGTCCAAATACTGAATTCTTAGCTCTTATAGGCAAACGCTTGCGCCAATTTCAGCCAAATTTGCTCAAAAGCACGGCTGGCCTAAGAAGAATATTGAGTATGCGCAGTTTGGGCCTAGTGGTCACCTATTGGTCAGTATTGTCCAATTTGGCCAAAATCTATGAAAGCCTTCTTCTTTTACAAATAGCGCATGCTGATTTTGTCCTTTATGCATAGATATCGCCTATTGCTACTGCCTATGAGGTGTATACAGAATTAGCATCAGTGGTCAGAAAATGGCCATTTTAGCCATTTTTACCGCATGATATTTGTGCTTCGTGAAGCACATGAGCCTCTAGTTTGATACGGTTGCAGAGTTTACATTTTAGTTGTGCTCAAATATGATTGGTTAGTTACTTTTGCAACAGGTTTCCTTGTGCCCCAACTTAGGCCAAATTCTGCACTTCCAGCCTCCATCTGCTCAACATCTTAAATCCATCTCTGCATGTGTAACTTAGGCCATTTAATTCAAGTTATATTCCATCATCATTAAAGTCTATCAAAGTTATATCTTATGCCAACTTTGTTCCATCATATGAAGTTGTCAACATCAGCATTAAAATCATCTTCAAGTATAGCTGCAGGTCTTCATTGTGTTTTCTTCTGTATTGTATAATCGCATCGAGTAAATGCCCCCACGATCAGTCGGCGAGTTAACATAACAAACACCCCCTATTTCTTACTGTTACATAACATTTATGTAGGTTTCCACCAATATGTATCATTTGGTGTTTTGTCTTATGATAAGCATTGGGAAATCTTTTCACTGTACCAATTTTAGTAATATTGTGTGTTTCATTTCATGTCTTTTCTTGTTCGCAGCATTAGTAAATCTCTTTTCACAGTGCTGACATTTGTGAGGTTTTTCACCTGTATGTGTCATTTCATGTTTTTTCTTTTGACTAGCAGCAGTAAATCCCTTTTCACAGTGCTGACATTTGTAAGGTTTTTCACCTGTATGTGTCATTTCGTGTATTTTCTTGTGACTAGCAGTAATAAATCTCTTTTCACAGTGCTGACATTTGTGAGGTTTCTCGCCTGTATGTGTCATTTCATGTTGTTTCCTATGATAAGTGCGAACAAATCTCTTTTCACAATATTGACATTTGTGAGGTTTTACACCTTCATGGTTCATTTCATGTTGTTTCCTGTAAGAAGTCAAGAAGAATCTCTTTTCACAGTGCTGACATTTGTAAGGCTTTTCATTTGCATGTGTCATTTCGTGTTGTTTCTTTTGATAAGTAGAAATAAATCTCTTTTCACAGTGCTGACATTTGTGTGGTTTTTCACCTGTATGTGTCATTTCATGTTGTTTCCTATGGTAAGTGCGAACAAATCTCTTTTCACAATATTGACATTTGTAAGGTTTCACACCTTCATGGCTCATTTCATGTTGTTTCCTTCGATTATCAGTAATAAATCCCTTTTCACAGTGCTGACATTTGTGAGGATTATCACCTGTATGTGTCATTTCATGGATTTCCTTGTAATGAGCGTCAACATAACTCCTTTCACAATACTGACATTTGTGAGGTTTTTCATGTGTTTTCTTGTTGCCATTTATTGCAAATCTCTCATAATGCTGACATTTGTAAGGTTCCTCACATATGTGTGGCATTTCAGGTTGTTTCTTTTTAGTTTTTGTTGCATTTATCAATTCAGAAGCTTTCTTAGAATTATACCAATATGGTTTGATTCTTCTCTCGTGGTAGCGAACATGAGATAGGTACCATTGTAAATTGTCAAATTGTCGTCTGCAGTACTTGCACACCAGTGGCATTATTACTTTCCATGGTTTCTTCTGTTCCATATCTGAAAGTGAAAAGTTAGGTACAAATCATTCTCAGAGTACAGATTAAGAGGGTTCTATGTGGGATTAGCTTGGGACCGTGCATCACACAGTCAGTTTCATACATGCCATGTGGGAAATTCCACGGCAATGTCCCCTTGAGCCTAAATATTGAAATTCGTTTTAATGCAACAATTTACATTGAACAAGGAAGAAATATACCTTATCTGCATAAATCTGCATTCTAATATTGAATTGTCAGCGTTTGTATTTTTTATGGTTTTTGAAAAAAATGAATTTACGAACAACCGTTTTCTGCAATTTTTAGTAAAATTGGTGCTGTCAAATATTTCAGTCTTATATCTGAGTAATTGACCACTGGAATGTATTTATTTCTTAAATACCAAGATACATAACTGCATTTGATTTCAAAATTATAAAATATTATCTATAGACAAATCCGACCAGCCAAATGATGGTCACTCAGAATTGATCCGCCATTACTGGGGGCCACCAATCCCAAACCTATCCAAATCTTTTGTACGTCTGTACCACGCTTGATTAATTATAATTCAAAAGCTACACTTAATCTGCACATTTGGGTGAATTCAAGCAGGATGCACCCCAGCTATGGCTGCCAGTGAGGTGTTGGAATGTGTAAAACCGGATTGGTGTATAATTATACTAATTAGAAATATGCTAATAATGAACGTCATGGATGTTACACATTAAACCCCCCCCCCCCGGTAAATGGGACCTGTTATGTTTGTTATGGTAATGTTTAATAATCATGTTTTGATGTCAGAGAATCTATTCTTGAAGTTTTCATGACATGATAATTAGAATTCTTAAAATTACCATTTTAGGTCAATATTGGGCACAAGGGCACTTTACATCATTTATCACAACTTTTTGAAATATACGCTACCTTCCAAAGGGTAATGACTGGAAAGATAATCATAAGTTTTACCTGCTCAAGAAGTTTCACCCTTCTATCTCCTTTAGTTTGTCAGTAGGCCTACAGTTTACTTCTTGGAAATACTCCCATTGAATTGTACAGGGAAAAGTGCATTGACCCCTGTGCTTTTCAATAGGCACATCTATGCAATATTCAAATGAATGTTACAAGCAAACTAATAAAGATACGATGCTCAATTTAGTGAGCATGTCACGCATTTGGTTATCTTTATAGTGGTGTATGTAAGAGTAGGTTTTTCAACATCGTGTGTGAAACAAAAAATAGAAAAGCGCTTTCGTACCAAGACCTAAAATTGTCATGCACCATGAGTTGGGGGCAAAATGTGTTACATGCTTGAAACTACAAAATATTACATGTTTTCACACTTAAATGCGAATAAGTCATCAATTGTTTTTCGGATATCGTTGTAAAGCTGAAAAAAGTAAGGAAGACAACTACGCACCTTGTATGTTAATAAACAGGGTGCCACAAGTGTCCTATAGGGTGGAAAAGTGAAATTAAAAAGTACAACATTTGTAGCAGTCTAATTTGTTATCGTCAATTCTCATATTGATACAACTCCTTGAGATGTGTAGGGGACATCATAAGCATCTTGCGTTCTCGCGGGAAATGAGAGAAGGGATGGGGAGAAAGAAAAAGAAAATTAGAGCGGGAAGAAAATAAAAGGATAATAAAAATGAAGTATGAGTCCAATGAGTTACAATTAGACATTTTAAACAAATTCAGAATCGAGTTGATACAACCTCAGCGTGTTGTTATAAAAGATGCTATATTAGATCCGACTCATTTGGTCTGCGGTGTTCCTCAAGGGTCAGTGGCCGGACCAGTTAAGTTTGTTATGTATAGTGCTCCCCTCGATAATATCATTGATGCCCATGGTGTTAATAGCGTAATGTATGCTGACGACACGCAACTTTATGTGATGTTCCATCCGGACGAGCATGTCTCTGCAATTAGCAAGATTGAAGCATGTGTGAAAGACATCAAATGAGGGCTATCAAAAACAAGCTTGCATTAAATGATAGCAAAACTGAAGTTATCCATCTTTCTTCAAGGTTTCGTCATTCACACCCTCTTGATGAGCAGGTTACTATTGGTGAGTCGGTGATCACTCCCAAAGACCATGTGCGCAATCTGGGCGTTAATATTTGACTCAAACCTGCAGATATCTAGTCAAATTAATAACATATGCAAAACTGCAAATAACACGATCAGGAAGATTGGTCGTATTCGGCAATACCTGGACAAATCCACCACTGAGCGCCTTGACCATACGTTTGTAACAACTGGACTGGACTGCTGTAATAGTATGTTGTATGGCCTTCCTGATTCAGATATTCTCAAACTCCAACGTTTGCAGAATGTTGCTGCAACACTTGTTTGTAAAATCAAACGTAATAACCATATCACTCCACACCTTCACCAACTTCATTGGCTTCCAGTTCACCAACGAATTATATACAAAATTCTTCTTTTGACATTTAAAGCACTTCATGGTCTAGCACCGTATTACATTTCTGAACTCTTACAACGCCATAACCCTAACCGTACTCTTTGCTCTGCATCACGACTTCATCTTCATGTTTCCAAATCATCAACCAAAAATTACGGTATGAGAGCATTCTCCGTCTCAGTACCAAGTTGGAACAAACTCCCCATTGAGCTGAAAAATTCTGACTCGGTTGCATCTTTTAAGAAAGCTCTCAAAATGCATCTTTTTAACTAATGAACTTATTAATATTATATCATATGCTTCTTTGATATTGTTTTACCTGTTAATATGCGACTACTTTTTAACATGTAATGTTTTTTTATGATATTGCTATAGTGTATTACTTTAGGTTTTTAGAATTTAAAATAATTTGTATCTGTAATTTTAGCATTTGTGTAAGTGCACTGAGGTCTTTTGCATAGAGCACTTTATAAAAGCGTCATTATTGTTATAACCCAACATGAGAAATTGCAAGGATGTGCCGAATTATTAACAAACCTCTTCAAACAACAGACACTTTATAGTCTTTATAGTCCAGTCAAGCTGTGGTTTGACCTGGAAAAAATTGCAACAGAAATACTTTTTGCTGCAATTACCTCTGAAGACCTTCCCAAACAACATATTAAAAATAGAAAAAAATGGAAGCTTGGGAAAAAATGGTAATTTGCATAAAACCAAAATGGCCGTTTATCAGAATTACTGTTTTTCCTGCATGATAACTCAGATGTTTATTGTAGAAGTAACCATTATCACATATTATTTCAAATGGATAGGACAAATGTGAGATGACTTGTATATTTGGCTGACATTAATACAATATGGCGACCATTTTTTAAGATGGCGGCCACTTTCCCGCCAAAATCAAAATCACTATTTTTTCAGTAATATATATCACTGTTCATTGCACATATTATTTGGCTTAGATATCCTAAATTTATTACGTTTATGTACATTGGAGTAATAATAATGCATAATGGCTGTAATTTCTAAAGATGCCTGCCATTTTCCCGACAAACCAAAAGTTAATACTTTTTACGTCGGTTTGTCATGTAATCCTGATTAGCCATTTTAAACTACATTGTTAAAAGAGCAATCTTCACTTCTTCTTGCATATGAGGCAGCAGCTAAATGTGTAACCAGCTCACTGTTGATTGGTTGGGGTTTGAGAAGTCTATATCCACCGGACGAAAGCTAGGGCACTCATTGAGAATGTGATCCACAGTCTGTGATGGAGAGCCACATTGGCAGGCTGGAGATGGTCGCAGCACCCATATCGGTGCACATTGCTGTTGAAACTACCGACTCCTGTGCGAAACCTGTTAAGGTGACCCATTCCTTACGTGGAAGATTGCTACCAGGTGGGAGTTCTGTCATAGGTGTGATAGTGAATTGGTCTGGCCTTGGAGCATCTAGCCAAGCAGTGTTCCATGTCTGTAAGAAATTGAATGGGGACCTGGAGAGTTTAGCAGCGTGTTGACAAACTTTGTCGACGAGAGCACAGTCTGTCTGCCGAGCTGGTGTGATTCTTTGACAGTGAATATGCAGCAGGTGCTTGTCCAATAGAGCCTTATTCATCAGTTTATCTGTATGATGTTCTTTCCGAAGCACTGCAGGTGAAATGCTTGAAAGCATTGGTAGAAACTCGGATGGAGTGGGACAAAGGCAGCCAGTAATGGTTCTCACGGTCTTGTTGAGTATTGTGTCCAGCTCTGGGGGGGCACTCCTATCTTGGAGGTGATGCGCATGTAAGGCTGTTAAGACCCCCATTTTCAGCATTGCTGTCACCGAAAGACCCCATGTATTTTGAAAATTTTCAGTCAAAGACTCCTATTTTGGGTGAATGTTTGCAATATTTTCTAAAAAGACCCCATTTTGGGGAAAAATTTGCAAATTTGTCACCCAAACCCCCTTATGTTGGGGCATTTTGGCTGTCTCTCACCCAAGAGCCCTTTTAGTCCTCTGTCACCGAATGCCCCTGGGTTTCGAAGCACTAGCCTTACACCCATATTCATTTTGTATGTGATCCCCCCCGGGGTCCAGCTTCTTTGTGCGAGAGCTATTGTACCATGCTGGGACCGCATATTCCGCATCACTGTAGACCAGACCCAGGCGGTGGTGCGTAGAGTGGACGGGCTAGCTTCCCATGAAGATCCAGCAAGGCGGTACAGGAGGTTATTCCTCGAAGATACCTAAATTTGCACATACTGACTCGACATGCTGCCGATAAGTAAGCTGCTGATCAAGCTTCACGTACTCCAAGATAAGTTGGCGTAGCATTGTATGGCGGAGATGCTCCATTGAGGTGGATTTGAAGCTGGCGATGAGCCTCTTTGGTGTTAAGATGGAAGGCAGTAGCGGTGGACTTGGCTTCACTCAGCTTGAGTCTCCAGGTCTTGAGATATGCTGCAAGTAGGGCCATATCTGCAGTAAGTGTACTTTCTACTTCGGTACAGCTTCTGTCCAAGTGAGGAAGGGCAAGATCTTTGGCGTAGCCATATTGTCTATATGTTGTTTGAGGTAGCTCGCTGATAGACATATACAAGTTGAACAACATGGGAGCCAGTACTGATCCTTGTGGGACTCCATTCCTCAAACGACACAGTTGACTGCTCTGCTCATCACTGGTCTTAAGAACTTAAGAACAAAGGTACGGTTTGCAAGCATAGTGTCCATGTGTCCTAGTGTTTCACATGTGAGCACACACACACTTCAGAGCTCCTGAATTCATCATCAATTTAATTAGATATCTTCATTTTCATCATATATATTTTATATCATCTTGTTGCATTTGATGCCAGGAATCTGCTGATATACTTCTCATGGGAAAATTACTGTGTTCTTATGGAATTATAAGTGAAGTTTGATGTGGATTTATATGCTTCTCTTCATATGGACTAGCTATTGTACTGCATAACCACTACCACCATTATTGATTTATTGACAACCCATTCACCTGCTCAGTCAATGGCCACTCCACTACAGTGCATGTTTAATGACAGCAACTCTACTGGCCGTTTTGCAGGTTTTCCTAATGCTGAAATCTATGGAAGCTCATTTCTAAGTGTTCAGAAGAACAAGAAATGTTTTACTTTGAAAGCTAAGGATTTGGCACAATTCAATAAGCTTGCCTGCATCATGGACCAATCTTGTGAACCCCCATATCGTACACCCAATAATGGACTTCTCTACAGATGCAACTCAACTTCAACTGACCTACCAACTACTGTAACTCTTTATCCTACCACCTTGAAAGTACATATTCAGGGAATAGGAGCCGAAGACTGGGTGGATGATATGAGAGGCAGATTCCGTACTGGTAACCATGTTTCCATATCTACACCTACACATCCATCATTACCACAATTTCCTGCATGGAGAATTGAGGATCTCTCCATAAGTGTGATCAAAGATTATCTAAAGGAAGATAGGACACTCCCCCTATTTTGTACGGCAAACAATGTAACACTTCTACATCAGCAAATTACCTACCAGACGCCAGATGGCGCTATTCTCAATGCAGCAAGCAGACCGGGGGCCGGCCGACCGCGGTTTGTCAAATTTTGAACTCGCTGTTCATTTAACACGTAAGCACATTTTTGGTGGAAGTCGAGGGGACAAAGGGACGAGGTTGTCGATTTCTTAATGTCCCTATAATGCTAAGGCAAATCACAACATTAACATTCTGCCTTTCCTTTGTTTTTAGGAATTAGAAAAAATGAAAATTTGTTATAAATTCTGTGATTTAGTCGAGCAACCCCATAAAAATAGCATGTTACTTTTGAACTTCGCGCCATTGCTCCACACAGTAAAATATGCGATGCCGTCGCTTTTACCTACCAGACACTTGGAGCATCCTTCCCCATGGAAATCCAGTTCCGTTACACAAAAATAGGGGGAGTGTCCTATCTTCCTTTAGATAATCTTTGGTGTGATCAAGGACTGTGACAATACCCCTCATTTGCATAATAGTACCATGATCAATACACAAGATGTTGAAGTACCCTGTGGATGTCTTCACCTGAACTCACACACAGTGTTGCCAAATCCGCAATTTGGTAGCCCAATTGGGCGACTTGGGAAGGCTTACCACGATGCCCAACATTTTTACCACGATTTCTTGGTCAAAATTTTTAATACAGGTTTCTATGGGACTTCCGGTATTGCCCGCGACTTTTTAGCAAATTGGGCGACTTTCGGACCCCATTTACCGCGATTTGGGCAAATTATTTTTGGCAACCCTGCTCACACAAGGGAAATGCCAACAATGGAAACCACTCAAGTGGATATACAAACTCAAACAGCTACATGCACAACCAGTGAAACTCAAACTTGGGACTGATACATGCATTAATAAGTCCACACAATGTGGCGAATCATTTATGGCATACAAACAGGCAATGGATGAAAAAGAGAGACTTAAACAAGCAAACAGGGATCTAACTAAACACAATAATGCCCAAAACTACAAGAACTCAGACTAGCATTTACTCAACTGGCTCAATCACACAACTCATTATGTGAACGAAACAACACATTACAATGCCAGAACAAAAGCCTAAATAAAAACTAAACACTGAATTTCAAACAGCAACAAGCTATGCAAAGGCTGTATCATCACCAAAGACACCAACAATCCCACTTCAGAACTCATACAGTGTTCTCACAGACACACACGTAACTCCTACAACACCAACACAGTCACAACCTACTGCACCACCACTTACTCCACCTAAATCAACTCCTCAACAACTTCCAAAGAGAAACACACACCACCAACCAATGCAAAGACACCAACACCCACATCAAGAGCCAAACCAACATGCAGATATCATCATTTTCTCAAACTCCATATGTAAGAAAATTGACCCAGCCAGGTTTTACAGAGGTAAGACAACCAAAGTATAGGGCCAAAGGAGGAGCAAGAATTGCTGACATCCAAAGGCTTGTAGAAGACAGTAACCATACAAACCCAAAGTGTGTCATTTTGCAAGCATGGACCAACAGCACTGCCCATGCTTCTATAGATGTTTGTGAACAGCAATCAAGATCACTGATAGAAGCGGCGCTCAACAAATTTCCAAAAGCGCAAATCATCATCATCAGTGGTGTGCTACCAAGATTTTGGGATGATAATGCAAATAGAGTGTCAGCCCAACTAAATGCAATCTTCTATAGAAATTGTCAACAGAGTGCAAGGGTATCATTTGTTGACCATGTACCCCACTTTCTCACACAGACAGGTGAACTACGCAAGGACTTATTCTGGGATAAAGTGCATCTTAGCTACAGAGGTCTGGGTAAACTTGTTGTAAATTTAAGAAAATCTATCTCACAGTCGTCTTTTCACAATACATCACACTCAACACGACACATAAACAACAACAATCACAAAAAACAACAAAAACCTACTCATGCACACACAAATACATGTACGTATGTTGCAAATGATGAACAGAGTAATGTTAACCCTAAAATAAGTTACTCAAATATTGTATATAGTGTAAATAATGTTGTAAGAACCATCAACAGATTTGATAATTGTCAAAGTAACCTTACCAATAACATTGTTCATTCTAATACTGCTAATCTTTACAATGATGAGAACATGTTTGATGTACTTAAGAAAAGTGGAATTGTAATTTCACAATTGAATGTACGTAGTCTAACACATAATTGTGATCAAATTCAGCACATCCTAAATAATAATCATATTGATATATTAGGGCTTATGAAACCTTTCTGGATGATAATATCGATGATACTGATATTCATATTAGTGACTATTTTTTGTATAGACATGATAGAAACACTGCACACACATGTTACAATGAAGATGTTCGTCGCGGTAGTTCTATATTAATCGTAATTGTTCTCACATAATTAGAAGAGACTTAATCTCTGACATGCTTGAAATCCTTATAGTTGAAATCATTCCTCACAAATGTAAACCATTTATTGTAATCTTATGGTACAGGCCACCAGGACCACCTATTGACCTATTCAACCCCCTGAATGTTATATTACACTCAAATGAACTTGAGCATAAAGATTACATGTTGATAGGTGATTTAAATTGTGATCTACTATCTTCCACACCACACTGTTATACTCTAACTTATTGATATGTAAAAGTTTTCATCTTAATCAATTAATCAATACTCCAACTAGAATTACAGAATCAGGTGCTACACTAATTGACCTTATGTATTGTTCTAACTCAGAAAAAATATCTGATTCAGGTGTTATTCATGTAGGCATTAGTGATCATTCTATGACTTATGTACTTTGGAGTAAGAACAAAATAATAATAATGTATATAATCATACTGATACTAATAAGCAATATCATAAATATAAAATGTTTCGTTCCTATGCTAAATTTGATGAGCAGGCATTTATTCAGGACTTAGAACTAATCAATTGGAATGATATTCAATTCAGTGGTGATGTTAACACCAGTGTGCAATTATTTGAAAAATACTTTGTGGATGTTATCAATAAACATGCTCCTCTAAAAAAACAGCGTGTTCGGAAGAAAGTAGCACCTTGGTTAAATGATAATATTATTAAACTTATGCATGCTAGGGACAACTTAAACTATCAGCTATTAAATCTGGTAATGATCCTATTCAGTGGAAGGAATTCTGTGCTGCTAGAAATAAATGTAATGCTTTAATTCGCAAAAGTAAAAAAGATTTTATAAATAAAGGTATTGCTGAAAATAAAAATAACATTAAGAAAACCTGGGAGCAACTTAGAAATGTTATTCCTTCTAAACCTAAACATTCAATTATCACTGTCCTGAATACAGATAATGGACCTGTAAATAATCCTAAATATATTGCCAATGCACTAAATTCTTATTTTGTTCAAGTAGGGCCTAAACTAGCAGCTAAAATTGACATGCCTTCAACTGATATTTGTAATTATGTTACTGCTGATATGTATACTTATCAGACATTTAATTTTGTACATGTTACCTGTGATTATGTGTTTAAATATTTATCTTCATTACCGAATAATAAGGCTACAGGATGTGACGACATTCCTTCCAGACTCCTAAAAATAGCTGCACCAGTTATCACACCTATTGTAACATATTTGGTTAATCACTCTTTCACCAGGTGCACTTTTTCCAAACAGTTGGAAAAGGGCCCGTGTAATTTCAGTTTTTAAGGCAGGAGACCCTGCAGATCCAGGCAATTATAGGCCAATATCAATTCTTCCTGTTATTTCTAAAGTTAAGGGCTGTATTTGACCAATTCTACAAATACCTTAATGATAATAATTTAATTAGTATTAATCAGTCAGGCTTTCGTCCATCATATTCAACCGCAACTGCACTAATTAATGTTACTGAAAATTGGTATAATGCAATTGATGAGGGTAAAATTATCGGTCTTTGTATGCTATATCTCAAGAAAGCCTTTGACACTGTAAATCATGAAATTCTCTTTTAAACTTAAATTATATGGTGCTAGTAAATATGTAATTAATTGGTTTAAATCTTATCGTAGTAATCGTACTCAATTCACATGGATTGATGGTATATCACCCGATGTCAAAAATACTTTCTGTGGTATGCCACAAGGCTCAATAGATGGGCCTCTTGGTTTCTTAATTTATATTAATGATTTACTATCATATTAATGATATGATATATGATGATTTACTCAATGCTGTTTCCCACTGTAAAGTTAATATGTATGCTGATAATACAGCTTTATACTATGCATCAAACTCTCTTGATGACATAATTGAATATATAAATAAGGATCTTGATTCTCTTCACAACTGGTTAAAATCCAATAAACTTGGTTTAAATGTTAATAAATCTGAATTTATGCTCATAGGTTCTAAACAAAGACTTAGTACTGTAAATTCAATTAATTTACCTAAAAGCATTAATATAAATAATGTTAATTTAAAGGTGCAACGAGAGATTTCACATATCAGGTGTCCCTAAAAAATCGAAAGTTCTGATTTTTGCCCTGATGTAAAGCTTTCCATAAAAATATCCTCACCTGAAAGGATTAAGTTGAGAAATGTTTCTTTGGTACAAAAATTGTGAAATTTCTACTTTCGTATAGGAGCAAATACAAAATTCTGCCTGTTTTACATTGAAATATAAGCAAATCAAAATCACCTTTTTTCTCTTTTAAGACATTTCTGTAGCTTAATACAGGGTAAGAAATCTATTGAGTGTCTAATCTACATGAAATAACTATTATGACACAATATTTGGGTGCCTCAAAAATCTCTTGTTGCACCTTTAACCAAAGTAAACAAATGTAAATATCTTGATGTCATCATAGATGAAAATCTAACTTGGAATGAGAATATTGAGCATATACGTAAGAAGGCCCTGAAAGGATTATACATGGTAAAGAAATGTAAACCAATATTGCCACGTAACATTCTTAAAACCGTTTACAATGCTATTGCGCTACCCCATCTTGATTATTGTAACATAGTTTGGGAAAATTGCGGTCTCACTATTGCAAATCGTCTCCAAACAATTCAAAATAGGGCAGCTCGCATTATTTGTGGTGCAACATGGGCCAGCAGCCAGGCCAGGATCAGCCTCTCAAGGAGTTTGAAGGAAACACACAGTAGTGATATTAGGCGGTAGTTTTCGGGGTTGTCAACAGGTTTGTTTGGTTTGGAGAGTGCGACGATGGTAGCCCTCCTCCAGATTTGGGTAAGGACTGGTTGGTAAGGCAACATGTGTAAAATTCAAGACATCGTGGGCCGCAGTGCATCACAAACTCCACTGGTATATTATCAGGCCCCTGGGACTTTCCACTCTTTAGTTGGCTAATAGCAGAGGTAAGCTCATCTTGTGAGAAGGGTGTTGAAAGTGACCAGTCCACGCCAGGGGCTCGACGAAGTTTGGTGATCTCTTTTTTGACAGAGCAAGTGTAATCCTTATCAATATCCTTGAAATGACCATTTGCGATGGGGTGCTCAGCTATTAAGTTGGCAGTCACCGGGCATTTGAGATCATCATTTGTGCTCTAGCTAACGAGGGAGAGTTTAGGGACGTGAGATCTCAGTAATGAATGAAATTGGATAAATCAATGCTTTAGACTTTCATATTTATTATGAAGGCTTGACTCTCTAACATATGCCAAAATATTATGCTTTTTAAGCGTTTTAGAAGGGCAAGGTCCCGGGGTCACATAATACAGTGTCCGTGTGACTGAGTGTCCACAGTCCTACCACCCATCTGTCTATCGTGTTCTCCAGTGTATGCATCATTTGCTTCAACACTGTACCCAAGTGGTTTATTGCGTACATATTGCTATGGTAGCTAGGACACTCATGGGGGGACACTCAGTTTCTTTATACTGAGGCAAGGTAACCTTGGCAATAGTATAAAAAGGGACCAGGACACCTGGCGACACGAGGACATGAGATCTCAGTCATTATTGAAATTGGATAAATTAATACTTAACATTTCATATTTATAATGAAGGCTTGATTATCTAATATTGCCGAAATTTTCTGCTTTTAAAGTGTGTCCAAAGCCATTTTAGCCTTAGCATGAACTAGGTTTTCAGCGGTCCGGACCTATCCTCCATCTTAACAGTACAGTACATGATAGGTTCTTTGAGTGAAAGTATGCTAAATATTTCTTATTTAACATGTTCCAAACTTTTTTCGTGTGATTTTAAATTAAACAGGTCGTTCTGCTTCTCTGTGCCTCTCCGAGCACAGCATGGCAACAGAATACCGCCATCAATATTTGGTTTATAACAAAATATTGTTTGTTTTTTTTTATATTACTAGTAGAATTTTAACACTATGGAGTTACTGTTCACATCAACAGGTATCAAAAATTACGCCAAGATAAGAAAGTTCAAATGATATCAGAACAATGTTAAAATAAAATCAAGTATTTAGGACCTGCTAAAAATTCTTGGAGTGATCCTTTTTTAACAACAGTTTGTTTTAACACATAGTTTTGTGAAATGTACATGTTTCACAGATTCTGTCCAATTTTAGCATCAAATATACAAATATTGACACAGTTCATCCCTTTTTATATTAAATTTTCATAAAAACATGATTTTGGCGGGAAATTGGTGGCCATTTTAAAATTTACCGCCATTTTGTATTTCAATTGGCCCTCTCTGTAAAACATTTTATGATTATATTTATACAGAACACTTGTATAATGCTAGTCATTGTGTGATATTTCCCAAATTAAGGGTCTATGTGTCAATATTATTGAAACATATAGGTCTGGCGGCCATTTTGATTCATGCAAATTTCCGTTTTTTCCCGAGCATCCATTTTTTTCTATTTTTAATGTGTTAATGTGGAGGGCTCTTAGAAAAAATTAAAAATAATTTCTGTTCTAATTTCTTCCAGGTATAGCTATTATTTTTGCTAGATTGACTGGCCTACTGTGTCATTCATGTCATCTCTTGAAACTATCCCTTTTAACAGTGCTGACATATGTAGGAGTTTCACCTTTATGTCTTCTTTCCTGTTTTTTTCTTCTGACTGGTAGTAATGAATCTCACTTCACAGTACTAACATTTATGTGGGTTTCCACTAATATTTATCATTTGGCGTATGATAAGCACTGGGAAATCTTTTCACAGTACCAATATTAGGTGTGTTGCTAATCGTCAAATTTCGAGTTCATTTCGAGTTGCGAATTTCGAGTTTCATATTTTGGTTCGAGTTTCAAATTTGGAGGTTTGAGTTTCAAATTTTGAGAGTACTCGAGGTAACGTTTAGGCCTATAACTGAAGGAAATGGCCTAAAAGTGGGGTAAGAGATTTGTTTGCAATATTGTGGGCGATATAATCACCAGCCCTTTAACAATGAACAGCATATCCATTTGCATATCTCGTGTCGATTTGTTTTAAGTGAAGGCATCACGTACAAAAAAGAAAATCCAAAATTGTTTTTGATTTAAGGAATATTACCAGACTGCGCAATTGGTAATTTTTTCCCGTTTTCGAGTTTTGAACTCGAAGTTGGGAAAAATTTACTCATTCGGTCACGTTTATAATGTCAGAAAGACTGAATGGCCTCAATTGTCAAATAGAGGTTTGTTTGACAAATTACACACAAATGGCTTCCTTAGACAGTTCTCTCTTAAAAAGCTTAGTCGTTTTAAGGGACGGTCCTGTCGGCCTATATTGACAAAAATAAAAGAAGCATAGCTCTTAAAGTCTGAAACCGAATATCCATTTCGCATATCATTAGTCGAAGTGTTTTAGGTAAGGTTTCACTTGTATGTCTCATTTCATGTACTTCTTGTGATAAGGTTTTATGGTAAGGTTTTTCACCTGTATGTTCATTTCATGTTTTTGTCTTTTTGAAAAGCAGCAGGGAAAATCTCTTTCCACAGTGGTGACATTGGTTGAGGTTTTTCCCTGTATGGTCATTGTTTTTTCTTGTGAATAGCAGTATTAAATTTTTCACCAGTGCTGACTTTGTGAGGGTTTCTCACCTGTATGTGTCATTCATGATTTGTTTCTTTTTGATAAGTGCGAACCCAAATCGCTTTTACAGTATTGACATTTGTGAGGTGTACACCTTAGGCTCATTTCATGTTGTTCCTGTAGAAGTCAAGAAGAATCTCTTTTCACAGTTGCTGACATTTGTAGGCTTTTCGTTGAATTGTGTCATTCATGTTGTTTCTTTTGATACTAGTAATGAATCCCTTTCCACAGTGCTGACCTGTGTGAAGTTTTTCACCTGTATGTGTCATTTCAGGTTGTTTCTTTTGACTAGCAGCATTAAACTCTTTTCACAGTGCTGAATTTTGGAATGTTTTTCACCTGTAAGGGGGGGGGGGGGGGGGGGGGGGGGGGGGGGGGGGTGTGTCAGTTCAATGTTGTTTCCTATGATTAGTGCGAGCAAATCCTCTTTTCACAAATTGACCTTTGATAAGGGTTTCACACCTTCATGGTTAATTTCATGTCTTTCCTTGTCAGAAGCCACGATGAATCTCTTTTCACAGCGCTACATTGGGTAAGGCTTTTCCCTGTAATTGTCATTTCATGTTGTTTCTTATGATACGTGCAACAAATCGCTTCACAGTATTGCTTTGTGAGGTTTTACACCTTCATGGCTTCATTTCATTGTTTGTTTCCTGTAAGAAGTCAAGGAAGAATCTCTTTTCACGTGGCTGACATTTTGTAAGGCCTTTTCGTTTGGCATGTGTCAGTTCTGTTGTTTCTTTTGATTTACTAGTAATGAATCCCTTTCCACAGTGCTGACATTTGTGAGGTTTTTCACCTTTAGGTGGGTCATATTGTTTTTTCTTTTGCCTAGCATATCAGAGAATCCTTTTCACAGTAACTGACATGTGTAAGGTTTTTCACCTGTAGTGGTCATTTCATGTTGCTATCCTTGATTGGTGCGAGCAAATCTCTTTTCACAATATTGACATTTGTAAGGTTTCACCCGTCATTGGTTAATTTCATTCCTTTCCTCCTTGCCAGAAGCCAAGATGAATCGCTTTTCACAGTGCTGACATTGTAAGGCGTTTCACCTGTATGTGTCCCTTTCAACGTCCTTTTATTGTCAACTATGCAATATACTCTTTCCAAAATACTTGACATTGCAAACTTTTTCATTTAATTGTCATTTCATGTTGTTTCTTGTGATTATCAGTAATAAATCCCTTTTTGCAGTGCTTACATTTGTGAGGTTTATCACCTGTATGTCATTTTGTGTTTTTTTTCTTGTAATGAGCGTCAGCATAACTCCTTTCACAATACTGAATTTGGGTGAGGTTTTTCATGTGGTTTTCGTTTGTTACTATTTTAATTTTCCAATCTCTCACAATGCGGAACCTTTGTTACAGGTTCCTCACATATGTGTGGCATTTGCAGGTTGTTACTTTTTAGTTTTTGATGCATTTATCAATTCAGAAGCTTTTTTATATTATACCAATATGGTTTGATTCTTCTCTCGTGGTAGCGAACATGAGATAGGTACCATTGTAAATTGTCAATTGTCGTCTGCAGTACTTGCACACCAGTGGTATTATTACTTTCCATGGTTTCTTCTGTTCCATATCTGAAAGTGAAAAGTTAGGTACAAATCATTCCCTGAGTGCAGATGAATAGGGTTCTATGTAGGATAAGGATTAGCACCACTAAATAACTGCCCATAGACTTGTATACAAATGACCTCTCACCAAACGTCATTTCTCGGCTATAAAGCGACTGGTTATTTCAAAACTGGATTTTTTTGAAAGATTAGGACCATAACTCAACAAAAATGAAAAAGTCATATGATGAAGGTTCATTTTTTTTAAATACAGAGCATCGAAAGATTTGCATGTTTTCAAAAACGTCCACGCCTAGTTGAATGTTACTAGAAATTAAAATTGCAGTTTCCCCAAACCCTTATTATACAAAAATGACACATAACACGGTGAATCAATATTTGAACATCATGCACATTTAACATCCATCTCTCTTCTTTCCTTTATATTTTTGAGCGAGTCAAGGGCCCAAAATCAATGGTTGGTGGGCCGAATTTGGCCCGCGAGCTGCCTATTGAGAACCACTGCTTTTGATTTAAATCGACCCAGCTGCTGGGCGTATAGCCGATATAATTTACATGTCCAAGAAATTTTGAGAAATAGTGTAATTAAAGTAGAAGAGGAGCTCGGGCCCAGTTCAAACATCATCGTTTACCCCTCACTAAAAGGTTTGACACCTTTGGTAGTTAGTATTGACCCCCTACATCAATGCCAGGTGTAGTGGAGGAGCTAGGACCCAGGTCAAACATCATCATTTACCCCTCACTAAAAGGTTTGACACCTTTGGTAGTTAGTATTGACCCCCTACATCAATGCCAGGTGTAGTGGAGGAGCTAGGACCCAGGTCAAACATCATCATTTTTACCATTTTAGCCAGTTTTACCCTATAACTCCAAAACCAATGTCGTAGGTGGTGCAAACTATACATTTTTGGAATCCTTATGATTAGATGGACAATATGGCATACATTTCAACATGATTGGGGCATTTTAAAAGTTTGACCCCTGTGTAAACTTAAATTGGCCCCCTATTGAAAATGTGATACCACAATTTGAGAGTACTACCTACCTAGCATTGATGTAGAGGGTCCATACTAACTACCAAAGGTGTCAAACCTTTTCTGTAGTGGGAGGTAATCAAATTCCTTAAATAAGGCCCCTATGGTTTCACACCACTAAATACTGCTCCCATTCGTTCCTGTACAAAATGGGCGAGATAAAAACGTCATTTTCTCCTCAATGGAACATCTCAGACCTTAAAGCTAACATTCTGCTTGAAGATCATCATATCTCCTACCCAATCAATCATGAAATTAGGGTAGTTATCCCCAAAATTTTCGAGCTACTGGACTGTGAAGACTAGCATGCACCGTGGACCCTGGAGGTCACAGCACTTTTTCAGTCAAGTGTTCCCTGTAAGAATACGGTTAAAATTGGTTTGTCGGATCAAAATAACTTATCAATGACAATCTTTTTTTGATATTCCTACAGATTTTATACTTAATATTGATAGCAACCATGATTTGTAACCAGATCTCGCCATTTCTCTCAGTTTTTAGGGTATACTTAGGCGAGGGTCACCAAAAAAAAAACACCTCATTTGCAGTGGGGGATGGACTTACCGGTTTCTCACGTTATTTACTGGTGTGAATCCCTATGATATCCTGCTCCTGCTCTATTGGGTAGTACTCTCAAATTGTGGTATCACTTTTTCAATAGGGGCCAATTTAAGTTTACACAGGAGTCAAATTTTTAAAATGCTCCAATCATGTTGAATGCCATTTTTGTCCGTCTAGTCAAATGTATAGTTTGTACCATCTATGACCATTGGTTTGTGAGTTATATTAAATTACTTAAATTACTAAATTAATTACCATTAAATTACAATCGGGGATCCTGATTCTAATTACAAAATCACTTCTTTTATGACAAATGTTCATTTTTGAACATTACCACTTGCAGGTATAATCTACTAGACATTTACCAACATGTTCTGCAAAAGTCTCAAATTTTGAAAAATGGGGTATTCTTCAAAAAATGTACTGTTATTGCTTTAATCCCTTAACATTTAACAATCAACTATACCTACTGTCGATCTTATTTTTTACCACTTCTATGCACCATAAGGCTAATAAAAAAATGTTTGCTTATCCATAGATGCCCTTCCAAAGGAAGTCAGTCGGTCGGGATTTTTTTTTTTTTTGTGTGTGTGTGTAGGCCTATCATGCCTATGCAGTATGTTGAAGGCAGTCAGTGCACTCAATTTCTCACTGGGGGAAACATCTCCATGTCCCACCTTCTGTCGCCAACGCTTGTACCTTCTTCAGCACCAGGGCTGTAGCCAGGGGGGTGCGGGAGGTGCGATGTACCTACCCAAATCTCCAAAATTCCAAAAAGGTCCACAAAAAAAATTAGTGTGCGAGCAAAGCGAGCTAGGAAAAAATAGGGGTTTTAGGCTTTTTTTGGTCAAAAAAGGGCAATATTTGGGCAAAAAGGTCCACTTTTGCCAAATTTACACCCCCTCTATTGTGAAAAGGTCCACATTTTGGGAAAAAGTTCCACTTTTGGAAAAATCTGCACCCCCCCCCAGAAAAAATCCTGGCTACGGGCCTGTTCAGCACCAACCCCGTGTCTTCAGACACCTCTCCAGCATACACTTCTGCCAGTGACTTGCTATTTTTGAAGTGCTGATCATATCATGGAGCATCATATTAAGCACTGTTTTAGATTAGAGCCATGTTTTAATTCACCTTATTCACTGTGCAAGTTTTGCCATCGTCTGCCAGGGGAGGGCGGCCAAGAAATTCAAATTTCAGACGTCGCCATTAGTTTAACATGCAAAAGTGAAATCTTGACAAAAAATTCTGATTTTTTTATATGTTGTCAAGGAATATTTTCTTATTCCAAAACCGTTGGAGTTGAAGAATTAACTCCACTGGAAGGGTTATTTCTGAATTTTTTTGTATGAATAACGAGCGAGGACGAGGTCGTATGTGGGTCATGGGAACACCCATGACCGACACACATCAAAGCACCCAAATTGGTTAGTGGTTTACACTCAGTATTGTTGTAATTTCTTTTTGACATTTTTGGTGAGTTCTATAATGAATGAGGCTTGGTAGCCACCGCCTGATTGTCTACCATTGTCAACACCGTGCATTACAGTACGGTTGATTTTTATAGCCACTTCAAAGTTTTTTTTTGTTTTTTGCATGTTTTCAGGCAAAAATTTCAAGATTTTGTTGAAAAAATATTGAAAAAAAAAAAAAATTAAAAAAAAAAAAAATCGGTAAGATCGAACAAGGCGATCGGTCAGACGAGGACAAGCAAACAATTTTTATTGGCCTAATAGTTCCACAAATTGAGGAGTAATTTAGTGTTGTAGGGCACACCACTAAGTAAACAACACTCTTTGAAATACACGTAAAAAATACCACATCGGGCTCTCCGACTTGCATCCCGCGTGACAATATTTGGGTTTTGCATGTTTTGAATCAATTTCCCATAGATCACAACTGAAACTTTCAAAGTAGTTGCAATTTTTCATATCATTCTAGTATAGATTTAAAGGTCCATGGTCCGATCGCTGATAGCCTCGTCCCCAGATTTTACTGGATGTGGTCAAAATTATGGTATCAGAAGAAAGCTACTATTTTTCTCATTTACCCTGTGAAATATTGGGGCTAAAGGATGCTTGGTTTGGATGAGATTGTTATGAGCGAAAATATGCCCCATTTTGGTTGACCAATATTAATTTTACACAGTACCCTATGGGGATTACAAAATGATAAACCTACTCCAATCTTTGGGGGACATTCCATTGCAATAAACAGGGCCAGAAAAAAACAAATATACTACCAGTGACATCATTTGTGAAACTATTGATTTTCAGTCAGTGTCATGAATAGATTAACACCAGACACCTGGGATTTTATATTACTCTCTGATAAATCAATGGTACCACAAATGATGTCATCACTAACCAAGATTTTGAATGATTTCTGGTCCCTCCTTGAAGACTTGACAACACAACATCAATTCTGTTTTGCATTTCCTGAGACCTTTGAAAATGGGTTAAAATATTGGCACAAAACTTTACAGATGGAGTTTTGGAATGAATGCCATTCTATCAAGATGAAAAATTTATAGACTTAAATCAGGTCATCCCCCTTTAAGAAAAGTGCATTTGAACAGCAACCATCACTATTTTGAGCCGACATGTATACACCTCTTAGGCGACGAAAATAAAAAACAACAAAACCTGTTTACGGGCCCGACCGACCCTGATTTTTCAGTTTTGCAGAATTTTTTTTTAGTTTTTCCAAAAATCATGTAAAATCAGCCTATTTTTAGCCCAAATTATCAATTTTGGCAAATTTTTTTTAGAAAATTTGTTTGTAAAAAATTTTCATTTTTTCCTCTTGATTTTTCAGATTTTGGGACTATTTTAGGCCAATTTTGAGCTCCAGAAAAGAGAAAAAATGAAAAAATTTGCCCGACCGACCGACCCTACTCGAAAGGTCCGCTTGCCCGTAAAACAGGGTTTTTTTTTTAAGCCAAAAACTTATTGGGTTCATCTCAACTGGACTTTAACTGTTTCTCTTCAGGATGTTCCAGCTTTCATGAGATTTTTAGTTGGTGTAATTTGGGGGTCGGGTTGAGGAGTTATGGCCAATTATCTGAGAGACTTGAAAAACCTGTTGGGCCAGTTTTGTTTGGCTATCCTGATATCAACAAAGTTGCCATTGAAAATCAACTTCAAGACATTCTTTATTGAGAATTAAAATAAGATAGGTATAACATAATTTATAACTTAATAATGTCGCAATTGCCAATAAATACATGTAGCATTGGGAAATTCAATTCCAATAGTCTTATTCACAGCTGTTTGACCCCATACAAATGGTCTCTTATTTTTAGAACAATTTTAAGCAGTGGCAACACAATTTTGACAACTGATATAAGTAGGGACATGCAAGAGCTATTATCTCTGCAAAAATCAAACAAATCCATTGCAGAAATCTTGCCATAAAGACTTCCAAAGGTCATGATTTATATGTTATGACGCCCTCTATATGCCCATTCTCCATTAAAGACGTGATAAAACTAGACTTTAAAGAAAAATCATATTTGCCCGCAATGAAATTTTTTTTAAATGCCCAGCCTGTATTGTGGTCTAATATTCCAAATTATAGGATGTCATTTTGTTTTATTCTGGTTTTGTCATAATAAATGAGACTTTCAAACAGGTGTGTGTTGTGTCAGCTGTACTCCAGGTTTCAGCAGAAGGTAGAACCATAAAAACACACTTGTTGAAAGTAAACTGAGACCTTTGAACAACAAATATAGTTTCCTTTATAGTTGCTTGTTCAACACTGGTTTCTTCATTATGTTCCTCCCTTGCATCTTGGAGTGGGGAATAGGGGAAGGCTAAATTGTCCCTCCACATTAGAGTGTTGTCCGCACATTTGTCCCCCGACAGAGACTTCCTGGCTGATCCATAGTTTCAGCAGTCAAATCCTCCAAGTTTACATGTATTTCATGGTTATTGTCTCCCTGAGAGTGAGTCCCCTATTTCCGTCACAACATTTATGGTGCTTTCACCATTTGAGAACTTGAGAACGGTTTAATTCAGGGGTGGCGCCAGGGTAAAATCATAGGAGGGTCGAAACATATTACACGATTACCTCATATTGGTAAAAAAATCTACTTTTTACACAATTTATTGCATAAAACCCCTGTTATTCATGGGGTGGGTGGGGAGGAACCTGCCCCCCTTGCCATCCCTGGCACTGCCCCTGGTTCAGGGGTGGATCCAGGATTTCTCAATAGAGACATTTTTTTTCCCAATCGGATTGAAATTCTGAAGGGGGGGTTGAACTTACCACAATGTCCGTTCGATAAGGCATCTGGCACCCTGCTGTACTGTCATTCTTCAACATCTACAGGGCGCCCCGTTCGTAAAAAGGCCATTTTCATACAGCTACAATGTGCCCGGTGTCCTATGCAGCACTGGGGCCCTATGCTCTGCAAAAAATAGGGGGAGCACACGCCGGGTGCCCCCCCCCCCCCCAAAATCCGCCCCTGCTGGTTTAATCCCACAATGATGCTACATGCCTTATACCCTTGGTGTCTTGAACCTTCAAGTGAAACTGGCCGAAGTGGTATTTTATCCTTTGCGTTCAATTGACAATATCTCTGATTGGGGTCCATCAAATTGGATGGAATAAAAGCAAGGATTTAGCTTAGAAAACTAGTCTAACAATAAAGTCAAAATATCTTGCAGAAATGCACAGTTTATATTTTTAGTAAGTTTTAGTTTGATTTTATAGTTATTCGGACAGTCTGTATAAAATAAGTTAATCAGTCAATGTGTATAAGAGTAAGCTGGATGTGAACTTGTTTGCAAAGCAGCGAGGTTGAGAAAAATTTTATATAGCAATCAAGGGGATTAAGAGCAGAAAATGCAAATACAATCTCACAGATGTGACCTTCACCTTAGCTTTGACCTACAGATCTGAATCTCATACCAAATGTGTTAGCTAATATGGTCCTTTTTGTTGCAAGACTTTTCGGGTTTCCCACAAACTGCCTCAAAACATGGTTAAAAAGTCAAGATCACCTGGGGCTCGTACCTGAGCAAAAAAAAATTCTTGGAAAAAAAAAATATTGTCACCGAAATCCTCAGAAATTAGTATCTTTTTTACCAAAATGACCCTTATAAATGGGTAAGGGTTTCAAGTCCTCAGCCATACACTCTCAACCAAACCAAATCTGAGTAGCCTCCTCCCAAGTGGAGAACATACCAATCTGGGTTCAACCTTCATGTAAGACATCATGGAATTAGCCTATAAGAGGATCAAAGGATTACAAGGATTGTACAGCTTTATTTCGTAAAAGTGTCTTATCTAGTCTAACTCGTGAATATCTTACTCCAAGGACACACTCAAATTTGCTTCATTTGTTATTGTGTCGTCTGGGTTTACCAACTCTGATTTTACTCTTAAACAAAAGATTTTGACTCAAACAAAGTTATCAAAATCCAGAAAAGTTCTAACATTGACAAAGGGCTTGATGAAAGTTGACTCTTTACCTATACAACCATGCTAATTAAGAGTGAGATACCCAATTTTGTAGTGCTTGTTTTAAGAACAAAACCCTTGTATGACATTTGGGCTCTGAAAGGTAATAGTTTGATCAATTTTTGTGAAAAAAACAGATAAAACATCAATCTTTAATTTCTGTAGCAATAGAAAGAGCCTTCACCCAAAACCCCAGCTGTAGTGTTGTGGCAATATTTCAGTCCATTTTGATATGAGAGCTAAAATTATTTTTAATGCCCCCTGATGGTGGCACTTTTTTTCATTAACTTCCAACCAAACACCCTTTGGTTTCGGGATAGGCTATTAGAGATTTTGCACCATAAAAATGATACCAAGTTTCAACATCGAGATATTTTCATTGCACAAATACTGCACAGAAAAAATGTCGTGACATACTATCATTGGTTTTGGAATATCTTTTTCGTTATTGTTGTTGAAGAGACCTGGTTTTAAAAAATACATGCTTGACTTATCTCATCTAAACCAGTAAAGAGTTCCATGTTCTTTGCTCCAATTACAGGATGAGTGTATTGAAGGTATTATATTTAAGGGGGATGGTCCAATTTTAGTATCTAATTTTCATCTTCTGAATGGCCTTCATCCCAAATCCCGTCTGCAAATTTTCGGGCCGATATTTCATCCGTTTGATGTGACAGCTAGAACCCGATTTCTTGAACCCCTACGATGGGCCCTAGAGACTTTGCTATGTCAAACTAATATTGGTCGAATCAAAATGGAGTAACCCGTTCGGCTAACACTCTCCCAAACCAACAACCAGCATTAGCACCCTAAGATTTCACAGGGTAAGGAGAAAATAGCAGCTTTCTGCTGATACCCAAATAATTTTACACTTCCGTAAAATCTGGGGTTCTGGGGACGAGGCCTATTAGCGAATCGGGCCCATGGACCTTTAAGTCCTGACGCCCAGAGCCCAAACTTCATAAAAAACCAGTACTAGTTTAGCTGGCATCCAAGGCCTGGTAAGATTCTAAAATCACTAGTATGCAACTATGGAGTTGAACATCTAAATTGAAATTCATAAAACCTACTAAGACCTTGCTAACTAGTTTATTTACTCAGTAAAAAGCTAGTTGCCACTTGCTTCAATCTTTTGTCTAACAGAATTGGGTGCTTTCAGGCGGAATGGCCTGGTTGCAGTGTGGGAGAATATAAATTCAATACATTAAATGACCTACTCTTTTGTGCTTGAGTCTGTTCATCTCAGCTTAACATCTTTGATCACCCGTGAACCATTACCAAAATGATGCCATATCAATGTATGACTTTCCCGTATATAATTCCCCTGCAAACCTATACTATATATCGAGTTGACAACAGTAAGGACGTAACTCAGCACTGAAAGAAATTAAGAATTTCTTTAATTCTGCTGTAATACTGGGGCTTTGAAAATGTGATGTTTAATATTTTCTACTAAAAATCTCTTCTTACTCAAAATGTAAACATCCCATAAAGCTCGTATATGGAACTGTAAGCACATATAACTTTAGTAAAACAAGAACATTTTTAATTATGACACAAATTAAAGAAATTCCTTTTAATATTTTCTTTCAGTAGGTTTTGGATAATTTTATTTTTTCATTTCAAATATATAAGCATTATTTTGGGCCTGTCTTTACACAAGGTTTCACCCACCAAATAATTGCATTGGTTTATGTACAATGCCCTATAAAACGGTAAATTTTCTCATTTACGAAGCGACTCAGTTGCTTTAATTATGCCTGACCTTGACTGCTAGACCTCTGCATCCATTCAGCAAGAACAATCCATAATTTGACCACGGAGTTTTCGAACTACTGAAGCATGACAACTGATGAGTTCCGATCCCCTCTTAACTGTGGCTTCTAGTCAAAAGAATTCCTATGGGGGGGGTGTAAATTAGTACTGTAAACTAATCAGTGTAATAGCCTCACCCACCTTTTTGTCTTGACTATTTGCTGATTTTTACTTTAAAATACTTTCTAACACAAAATATGGCCCAGTAAGTTCCAGTTTCTACTATTATTCAATTTGGAACTTAGAACGTCACTTTTTTTAGTTTTTTCCCAAACCCTTTTCGGCCAGAGGTGCCAGACCAGATCTCATTTCGTGTGTTAAATCACAAGTTCCTACTTTTCGCCTTTTCACTGATCTATCACGGCATTATTTTAATGCAATGAAATTGAACAAACTTTACTCACATTTTTTTACAAAAGATATATTGTTTTACATTTAAATTTCACATCACTATAAATCAATCATTTGTAGCAATAAACTCGTGTTAATTGTCTTTTAAAATATTTACAGACATACTAATAATAATATGTTTTCTTCTGATGTAGTTGCCCACCTTGAGGTTAGAGTTGCTCCCTCGGGAGATCACTCTACATTAGCAAGATTTCTTAAATGCACTAGCACTAGTAAGGTTTTAATAGATTTTCAACTAGTAATCAACTAGGCTTAGCTGGCAACTAAGTCCCATTGTAGTTGCCAACTAGGCTTTTAGTAAGGTGTTATGAATTTGGGCCCAGGTCATGATGGTCATTAAAAAACTTGCTCATGATATAAATATCCCGCTATCCACCATTTTCAACCTGTCACAACAACTGGCATTGTTCCAGACCAATTTAAATGCCAGAAGTTGTTCCCATGCATAGAAAGATAGTAACTAATATCTTCACTACTTACAGTATTTCAGTGTACTTCCATGTTTTTCAAAATATTGAAAAAACAAATATATTTTTTTTACAGATGCATTTTCATTGGATGCCACTTCAACAGCAATTGCTCTTGACTTTTTTACTCATCTTGTATATTTAGCAATGTGCGTCCACATTTGGCTTTCTTTCCTGCTTGTGCACCAATCACTCTTAGCACTACGTCCAAACTTGTGGACCCTGCTGAGTCAACCAATGTAACATGGGTAAAAATAATGCACACATGTTTCAATAACAAATGTTAATGAATCTACTGTTAATGAATCTTTTATTGTGAAAATCTTTTTTACAGTGCCCACTTTGTGGGTTTCCCTGCATGTGTGCATTCATGTCTTCCATTTAGAAGCCCTAATACTCTCTTTTCAACTATCGGGAATTTGTAAGATTCACCATGTAATCATTTTAATGATCTTTCATTTTATGATCATTGCTTTGTCACATATTGACCATTTGTTGCGGTTTTTTCATCTGTAGGTTTTCCTTTCCTTTCAAGTTTCTTGTGCTAGCATTAATAAAGTATAACATCTTTTCAAAGTACAATTAATTGTGAGCATTTTGGGGTTTTTCACCTTTGGTCTCATTTCATGCATTCCTGTTTCTTGTGATGAGTGGTCATAATAAATCTCTTTTTTCATGTAGTGACATTTGTGAGGTTTTTCACAGTCTGTGCCACTTCATGGTGTTTCTTGTAATAGGGCCAAGAAAAAAAAACAAGTTTGTCCTCAGAAGATCGTGCGCATTATGTTTAAAATTGGCTTTTGACCGCTTTTTTTTTTTTAGGTTTTTACTCACTTTGAAAATTTTTTGTAAAAAAATCAGAAAAAAAATGAAAATTTGGCTGCGAAGCGACCGAAATTGAAAAAAGTGGGCCAAAAATGCGCATTAAACAAAAAAAAGAAGAAAAAACCGCAATTCGCATTAGCATTTTCTAAAAAACAAAAACAAAAACGCATTTCCGCATTAGCATTTTTCACATTTCTTCTGAGACAAACTTGGTTTTTTTTTTTGGCCTAACTCATTAATCAAGACTTTTCACAATCAACATTAGTGAGGCGTTCTCTATGGTCACTTCCTGTCGTTTCTTGCAAGAAGCATTAATACGTCTTTATCACATGCGACATTTATGAAAGGTTTTTCACCTGTATGTGTCACTTTCAGTTGTTTCCTTGTAATAAGCAGTAGTATATCTCTTTTCACAGTATGGCATTGGTGAGGTTTTTCACACCTATGTTCACTTCATGTTGTTTCTTGCATTAAGCATTCAAAAGCCTCTTTTCAACAGTACTGACACATTTGTGAGGTTTTTCACCTGTTGTGTCACTTCATGTTGTTCTTGCACTAAGCAGCACTAACTCTCTTTTTCACATTAATGGCATTTTGTGGGTTTTTCCCTGTATGTGAGTCATTTCATGTTTTCTTTGTTAATAGCTATAATAAATCGCTTTTCACAGGACTGACTGTTTGAGGTTTTTCACCTGTTGTGTCCCCTTCATGATTGTTTCTTTGCAATAAGCAGTAGATAATCTCTTTTCACAGTAATAGACTTTTGTGAAGGTTTTCCCTGTAAGTGTGTCATTTCACATGTTTTCTTTTGTTACTAGCAATAATAAATCGCTTTTCACAATTCCTGACAATTAAGAGGTCTTTCTCCTCAGTGTGTATTTTTTTCGTGTACATTCTTAGCACCACTGTGGAGGATCGCTTTTCACAATGCTGACATTGTAGGTTTTCATCTCTGTATCACTCATGTCGTCTTCTTGCAATAAGCATTATAAAGTTCCTTTCACTACGACATTTGTGAGGTTTCAACCTGTATGTGTCATTTCATGTTGTTTCTTGTATTAGCATTAATATGTACTTTCACAATACTGGATTTGTGAGGTGTTTCACTTGTATGTGTCACTATCATGATTGTTTCCTGTAATAAGCCTCTCTTTTTCACAGTAATGGCATTTGTGAGGTTTTAAACCTGTAGTGTCATTTCAGGTTTTTCTCTTGTTACTAGCAACCATAAATTGCTTTTCAAGTACTCTACGACATCTAAGAGGTCTGTGTCTCCAGTGTGTATTTTTTTATGTTGGTTCTACACTTTGCGGAAGAATCGTTTTCACATACTGACATATGTGAGGTGTTTTACCTGTATGAGTCATTTCATGTTGTTTCTTGTGGGCAGCATTTATGAACCTTTTTCACAGTACTGGCATTTGTGTTGTTTTCCACCTGTATGTGTCATTTCATGTTTTCTTTTGTTACTAGCAATAATAAATCGCTTTTCACAGTACTGACATTTGTGAGGTTTTTCACCTGTATGTGTCACTTCATGTTGTTTCTTGCAATAAGCAGTAATAAATCTCTTTTCACAGTATAGACATTTGTGAGGTTTTTCACCTGTATGTGTCATTTCATGTTTTCTTTTGTTACTAGCAATAATAAATCGCTTTTCACAGTACTGACATTTAAGAGGTCTTTCTCCAGTGTGTATTTTTTCGTGTACATTCTTAGCACCAATGTGGAGGAATCGCTTTTCACAATGCTGACATTTGTGAGGTTTTTCATCTGCATGTATCACTTCATGTCGTTCTTGCAATAAGCATTAATAAATGTCCTTTCACAATACCGACATTTGTGAGGGTTTTCACCTGTATGTGTCATTTCATGTTGTTTCTTGTAATTAGCATTAATAAATGTATTTTCACAATACTGACATTTGTGAGGTTTTTCACTTGTATGTGTCACTTCATGTTGTTTCCTGTAATAAGCAGTACTCTTTTCACAGTAATGGCATTTGTGAGGTTTTAAACCTGTATGTGTCATTTCATGTTTTCTCTTGTTACTAGCAATAATAAATTGCTTTTCACAGTACTGACATCTAAGAGGTCTTTCTCCAGTGTGTATTTTTTGATGTTTGTTCTTATCATCAATGCGGAAGAATTGTTTTTTCACAATACTGACATTGTGAGGTTTTTTTTACTGTATGAGTCATTTCATGTTGTGGTCCTTGTCGAAGCATTATGAACCGTTTTTCACAGTACTGGCATTTGTGTGTTTTCAACTTTCACCAGTGTGTAACGTTCATTGTTTCTTATGATAAGAGGGTCTCCTTTTATGTTGTATTTTTTGACTAGCAGTCATATTGTTATACCAATATGGTTGGATTCTCCTCTCATGGTTGTGAACATGGGATAAGAATTGTGGTACATTGTCAAATTGACGTCTGCAGTATTTGCACACCAGTGGCGTTAATACTTTCCATGGGTTCTTCTGTTCCATATCTGAAAGTGAAAAAGTTATGTGCAAATCAATCACAGCATACTGATGCATAGTGGCCGAAAGTATGGTACTTACGAAAGCTATTCCAGCCTGCTGAAACAATGACATCAAATTTTGGGTTATGCAAAGTCCCATGTCGGCGGCACTTTCCGTTTCAATACTGCATCCACAGGGAGTAGTAGACTCTCAGCCATCCATATATCTCACTATATTTATTTTAGAATCCATTGCATATCGAAAAATAGCGTAAAACTTCTGGAAAACGTGCATACTTCAGTGTAGATTTTTCGATGATCAAATATGTGCTATTATTTTTGTTTGGGGATATGACGTCGAAGACCAGAAACGAGTCTCTCTTGCCGTACCGGCCCGCACGCTTATTGTGTTACACAAATGCACACACACTGTATTGCGTGTTGGGAAGAGATTACAATCATGGGACTGAATATCCGGGACATTTCCGAAGCATGTGATATCGCCACCATTTTGGTAAACAAGACGTGAACCGATGTGAATAGCTGACACCGGGATTTAAAATTTTGCTGATTTTTTCTTTGGCATTAAGGGATCGTTCATAAACGAGTAGAAACTTAGGTAACAAGCCGTTATTAGTCCCTGTGATATCGGTAAGTGGAGCATATTTGTTGTAGAAATTTCTTAATTTTTTGTTGTCTCCTGTCACCCATTGTCACATGTTAACTTTGTGGGTTCTGATGGATACTACTGCCCACATCTCAAAGTTGTTGACCCCGAGGGGCTACAACCAGAGATGTGGTACCATATCAGCTGATGCATAGGATTATGGGGTTAGCTTATGACAATGGATTTCTCATTCTCTAATGAGGGAATTTGTCTCATTTGGGCCTCATTAAAAACCCCATTACCACTATAAACTTTTGACAACTTGTCGGAATAGTCGGAAGAGGTTGCACACTACTTTATGGCTGAATCAGCCCCCGAAACATAGTGATTCAACACCCAGCAATAAATGTTTCTTCAAAAACCACACCTTCCAGCGACCTCCTTGCGGATGGAGAAAACAAATCGTGGGTTTCGTTGGCTACATGTCGGGGAAGGTAGATAGCGTTCGGTATTGCCCTCATCACTTTTTAAGAGGATAACACAATGGGCTAGTGATATCTACCTTCACGCCACCTTACCTTTGCACAGAAATACCCCTGTACATCTGGAGGGGCAAAAGGGTTTCGCGAAAGAAGGTGAAGCAAACCCACCTCAACACTGTCTGGCCGAGCTACTGGTAAGAAAAGCTTGGATGACGGTCTCTCCCCTCCGCTTAACCCAACACATTAAGTAAATCTGTTTGAAAGTGGAAGCCGAAATCCTTTCAACGTTGTCAAAAATGTGAATGGAGCACCCTTTACAATGTATAAGAATGCCCAGGATGAGGATTGAGCTCGAACATCATGTGCCCTGATTACAGAGCCAGTCAGCCAAATATGGTGTTTCTTGTTCACATCTCGGATGACCGAGGTAATCCAGGAGCTGATTGTGTCTCTAACGGCAGGATCATGCGGTGACGTAGCAAAAATCTTATTTTACTGGTTGTAGTTGTGTTATTGTCTTAAATTGTTTTGTGTTTTGGTCCTGTGTTAGTTAAGGATTTATTTTCTTTTTAATTGTAAATGAAAATCATGGGTAGGTCGGCAGATTTTGGTTTTTATGCCAATTCACCATGGCTAATTTGCAGTTAAAAATTAGTCGGCAGGTTTTTTCTCGAGTCAGTCGGGTTACAGCAAGTAATCTTTTTGCCCAACAAAGGTCATACATACTATTCTATTTTTAGCCACTACTAGTCTCGATCCCAGTACTTGCAATGGTTGGTGTCCCAATGGGCACGTATACTACGAATACTCACCGGGATAAAGAGTATTCGCAGTATACGTTCCATAGGACATGCACCAAGACTACCTAACTTACTTAAACTGGGGGGGGGGGTTTATAGATTATCCCCAGTTTAAAACAGTGTGATTTCCAAAAATGCTTATTTAGATTTAAATTTTTAATTTTTGTGACCAAGCTATAGCCTTTAGTCAAGTCTTTGTCCGATGTGCATAAGAGCGCCCTCCTACCCTGGCATTTACATCATTACCATGAACAGTTAAGTCTTTGAAAAGACTAGCACTCTGGGTTACGCCAGTTAAGCTGTTAAGTTAGCAGTTCCCCCCCCCCCATCTTACTGGCAACATGACTATTACATGATTCCTGATGATTTAAAATAACACTTTTTATATCTTTCTATCAATTTCTATAAAACTTTAGCTTTTAGGATAAATTTTGATGAGATCCTTCTGCGACTTTGCAATGCAGTGCTTTGACCACCTAGCACCAGGGCCAGGGCACACGCGATCATTCTACTCACCCTAAAAGTGCCACGGCCTAGCGCTCGCTCCTCAGGTCTCACCTGGTTTTATTATTTTTCTATTGATTTCTATAAAAACTTAAAGGGATTAGCAGTGATAATGCGATAGAATCAAAAAATGTGGAAATGCATTTTTTAAAACTTATAAATCAGGGATTAAGTGTGTTTACAATTCCATAAAATACGGCTTTAAGGCAGAAAAAACCATCAAATAGCAAAAAAAACATGATGAAGTATTTGAGGAAATTTGTCATACCGTATCCCATAAATAGACATACAGCAATGGCGTCTCAAAATCTAGACTAAACAGCCGATTGAAATTTACACCAGTACAGAATAAGCAGAGATCAATAATGTTTGTGTTTGAGGTCAAACTGTATCGATCATGGTGCACAATATCACGCTTACAATCTGGGATATTCACTCGGAAAGGCTTTTTGATCTCAAGTCAGAATTTTGATACTCGCGTATAGAAATTACAGGATCAGATAAAAAGTACTGCCTTGTCTTTAATACACAGATTTCAAGCCAACCACTTGCAGGTTATGTTCACATATCCATGCCAGAAACAAAAATACAAATTTTGATGGTTTTTTAGATGTTTCGGATTAGCAAATCGCTGCTTGTCCCTTTAAATAGCTTTAAATTAGGATGAATTTTGACAATCCTTCCACGATTTTGCAGTGCAGTGCTTTGACCACTAGTGGCAGCTAGGGCAGCATGAGCGAGATGAATCTTGAAAAGGCTAAAATGGTTAATCTTTGCCGGTTGAAAAATTACATAATACCACCTAAAGCAAGGGTGCATAATCTAGGCCTATATCATAATTTTAAAGGGATTTATTGGTATTTATAAATCTATCTGCACATATAATGAAATATCCCTAAATGTGACGTACCAGATGGTTTTCATGGTCATTGGAGTATTCCTTGCGAAGAAAACACCATTTTCATGCTTAACTTTCGAAGCAGTAGACGATTTAACGAAGCCGCCATGTTTATTATTCATGCTATCATTTTGCCACAAGCCATATTTAGTCTTTCACACCAATTGAAAGATGATCGGTAGTTAGTCAAGTTCTGGCCTGTATGAAAGACTATCGCGTTTACTTTTAACATTGAAATTAAAAACACAGCTTTAATTTAATGTTTCCCTTTAAAATATATAAATTTATCAAAAATGGCATGTACATTTGTGCCTAATTTTTATAAAATGAGCCTGGGATTCTTGAGAAATATAGTTTTTAAAATAAAATTAGGAAACTCTTCATCATACAAAGAAGTGCTACTCGGTACATTGAAAAGTACGTAGATTGCTGAACCGCGCATTAGTGGGTTTCGAACACTGATAGTCGGAGAGATATGGTCCAAGTTATGGCCTGACCGTAAAGTTGAGTATATACACAATTTTTTGCTGCAAATGATAGATTAGGGTGTGTAGAATAAGAATCTGCCGGGTGCCACCTGGACATCCTTGGGCATTTGAGAAATCCAAGATGGCGTCGCCATAAATGATAATTATCTATTCAACCCTATATTATCAAACTTTGGAGTTAATAGATACTATAGGACCCAATGAACAAGTGCATTAGCCCATAAGCTGCCATCATCAGATTTTCCGTTCCTTGCACCCAATTAGTGATTAATTTTCCCATATATCACCTTGAAGGGGATGTCCCCCTGACTAGGATTAGGTATGTTTCTGCCCCGAAAAGCTGCACGTTAGCGTGTCCTGCCCATTTCAAAATGGCTGCCATTGATTTATGTAAAACCGCCATTATAATTTCATTACAGATAGAAATTTTATCCACGACTACACGAAACCAAGTTTTTAACTGAATTGGGGGCTTAAACATCTAGGAGTCCAAGATGGCCGCTGCAAGGAAGCATATTTTGCTAAATGAACTTAAAATGGCAAATTGTTGAAATAAGAACCTGGGTGATATTTTGGGAGCTCCAAAAAGAACTTGGGCATTTATATTTTACGTACAGGCTTGTTTTTAAAGATGGCGGTGATTATATTCGTTCTATGGTACGTAAATCAGGAAGAAAATCAGCCCTACCCATCTTTTCGACGCAAATAAAAACATTTTCTAATCATTTCCAAGATATAAAAATATTAAAGAGGGATATTGACTTGTCCTAGGGAGTGCCGTTACTATAGCTGGTTACTACTTGGGCCACATACCGTAGTTTAAACGGACTCTATAATAGTTCATAGGAAGACAACAGCTCATATCAACCTGATACAATAAAATCATAAATGCATGTGGACTGTATTTAAGGACTACTCAGTGACGTCATAGGTGTTTCCCAGTAAAAATAAAAAATATGCTTATGAAGAAGTTAAAAAATTGTCTATATGTAGAAGGAAAATTTAAATATGGTGACATAAGTTTCTTTCGAGCACATCAAGTGCTATCTTTGTTTCTGACTTGTACCACAGGCTCCTTCTCTCTCTCTACTGTCTAGATCAGCTTCCTTCCCAGCGTCAACAAGTTTTGAGTTGTATGCAATTATCCAGAAATAAGAGAGAAAATTGCGGGAAAATGTTATCAATAGTTTTCACTATGGTTCTTATTATGTCGAAAAAGATGTGTATGAGTGTTTTTCTTCTTGATTTATGTCCTTCGGAGCGGGTATAACCGCCACCATCATGATCTCTTTTTGGTGCTCTCAAAATATTACTCGCATTATACCCCATCTATTTGGCAATTTTAGTACATTTAACAAAACATGCCTCCTACCGGCGGCCATCTTGGACACTTAAATGTTTAAGCCTACTTCAGGAAGGTACAACTTTATTTCGTTTAGTACTGGATAAAATTCCTCTCTATGATGAAAATACAATAGCAGTTTTTCATAAAACAATGGTGGCCATTTTGAAATAGGCAATACGCGCTAATGTGCAACTTTTCGGGGCGGAAACATAGCTAATCCTAGTCAGGGGGACACCCCCTTTAAGGTGATACATTGGAAAATTAATCACCAGGTGGGTGCAACAAACTCGAATTTTAAGGCCCGTACAGAAACTGGCTCTGGACTACATGGCACTTTTAACATTGAGTCATATTTCAAATTCAAAATGGAAGCCAAATCTAATCATTTTAAAATATACCATATAACAGTAAATACCTGCCATTAAAAATAAATTAAACATGAAGTGCTTAGATTATATTGTTAGACACAATAAATGTATTTCTGATACTTTTAAAGTTTCATGACGTCAATCAATATAGCAGCCAAAAACGTGAATATCTTCAAAAAACACTTGACACAAATTTCTGAATATTACTTTCAACTATAAATTATTGTGTCAATAAACAATTAGAAATGTAACTATGATCATAACCAAGTAATACGAGGTAATCCCGATAACTAAAAATGTGTCAAATTATAAATTGAGTGCAATATTATGTGAAAAATGTAATTCTTATGGTATCTTGACAACTTTGCACCATATTAGTTTTATTTCGATTTTGGCGCATTTAAAACAAATTAAATTGTATGTTGTACATTGGTTTGGATCAAAGGAATGATTTCGATTTGAAGGCTGTAATACTTATAAATTTGTGTCAAGCATTTTTTGAAGATGTTCACGTTTTTGGCTGCCATATTGATTGACATGTTGCAACTTTAAAAGTATCAGAAATATATTTATTGTGTCTAACAACATAATCTAAGTACTTCATGCCTATTATTTATCGCACATATTTGCTGTTATAGGGCATATTTTAAAATATTTGGATTTGGCTTCCATTTTGAATTTGAAGTATGACTTAATGTTACAAGTGCCATACACTTGTTCATTGGGTCCTATAGTATATCTATTAACTCCATAGTTTGATATAGGGTTGAATAGATAATTATCATTTATGGCGACGCCATCTTGGATTTCTCAAAATGCCCAAGGATGCCCAGGTGGCACCCAGCAGATTCTTATTCTACACACCCTAATCTATCATTTTTAGCAAAAAAATTGTGTATATACTCAACTGTACAGTCACATGGGCGTTCTCTCTGACTATGATCTCTATACAAATGGATTGGAAACCTGGGCTTCGTAATTGAGGCACTGACGGCCATATTGGTCATCCAAAAAAGAGCCCAAGCAGTTGGTTAAGAGCCGGTCATTTATACAAAATTTGTTCCCATTGAAATGGAATAAGCGAATAAAACAGACTACAGAATAAGCCAATTCATTAAGCACCGGGATACAACTTCGTTTAACAGGGTCTCTGGAATGCCTATTGTTTCGGTAGACACAGATGTCCGACGGTTTGCACCATGCACTAATATAAACTTACTGTTGGGTAGCCAATCCATTGTTTGTATAGAGATCAGTGGTACAGATTATAAATATTATGCGATCCCATTTCAAATGTCCATGTTTTCAGGATTGTTAGTGTTTTTGGCCAACTTAAAAACCTTTTTAATCACAAAAATGATATCTAAAACACCCCTCTTACATTTTTCTCAAATCACTAAGGTTTTTTACAAAGAGTAGTTTTTGCAATAAAAATTCTAAAAGAACTTCGCCCTATCCTTGGTGCTCAACGAAGTTCACAAGATGAGGGCTATGTTTTTGCTGGCTTTGTTTCAGTATTGCATGCGGATTTGCAAAAACCACAATGGATAAACATGGTAGCTTCCAGATTGCTTGTACGTCGTGTTGTGTAAATTTGTCAGAATAAATCTGGATGTTTTTCAAAAGGGAAGATACTCCAAGGCAATGAAAAATATGGTCGTTTTAGGGATATTTCAGTATATATGGCCGTAGATCATCAACCCTAAATTTTGATATTTTTTTTCTTACATTTTTTAAAAGGAAAAAAATAACTTCGATCACCATGGTTAAAATTTAATATTTTTAGCTTTTCTTTTTATTTCGTTTACAGGGCACACACGATCATTCTGCCAGCCCTTTACAGGGGGGTAGGACACAAGTATGCTCGATTTGGGACTTGGGGATTCCCAAATGGTAATTGGGGAACTGCCCGGGGCAGTTACTATGACAGTCTCAGTCCCAGTGAAATTACAAAACTCATCTCTTTAAAACTTTGTTCAAAAAGATCTTTAGTATATCATGATTAATTTAGGGAAAAAATTATTAACTCAAAAACTCCTTCGGGGTTCGTGGACTAACACGATGCAAAATAGTGATTTCCAACAGTCATTTAGATTTAAAATTGGTGCCCAGGACTTAGTCTTGAGCAAGTGCGTAACAGTTCGATCTGTGTAAGAGTGCCCCTACTACCGCTAAGTCTTTGAAACAGACAGCCAACCGGAAGTTGATTGCCATTTTGATAGGTGGGGGCATGGCCCTACCCCCGGCCCTTAGAGTAAGTGATAGCACCCTGGCTTAGCGCCAGCCTGACTACATGAACTAAGGAGTGAAGTCATAAACATTTCACCAGGCTTAAATGGGCAAAATCGCACCAGTCCTAAACCTCAGCTGTAATCGCGAGTGCCAAAAGTTGGCGTGCACTATACGCAACGCACAATCATGAAAATGGTGCGCCAAAGCTTTTAGCTTTTAGCCTAGACATGTTAGACAAGGCTTGGTTCAGGCCGGACGAAATATATATTAAAATCATTCTAGATCTTTTAAGTGCAGCAGGGACTGACTTTTAGGAGATGATTGAGATTGATAAGCTCCTCCAATAAAGCCACTTGTTAGGAGGAGCGCTTAAAGCTCCCCTTGGAATCTGCTCCATTCATGGTTAGCACTGGGAAACTGCCATGGAAAGCTCCCCTGATATGGGGGGTGGCACTCAACTTTTTTTTCAGGTAGTGATGTGCGGTGTCGGTGCCTGGTGCGGCCCTGATTTCCTTCCGAATTGGGGCTTGGGAACGGATATTGTCTCTCAAAGAAGGGCCTTTGGAACTGAAATTTGTGAGGAAATTTGCAGGCTTGGGAGCTGAAATTTGGCTAAATTCAGCTTTTGAGGCCAAAATTTTCTAAAATGTAACTTAAGACTGAATTATGCCTTCAACTAACTGGGTTGGTCTTGTTGAACTGCTGGAGAGACGCGCAAAGGGGTCTTAAAGAGACATGATTTATCCTCCAGAAAGAAGACTCCCACATTTTTCTCGAACCACCAGTTTTTTAATATTTGGAATTCTTACCAAATGTATTAGATCAACCTTAAGTGAATAATCTGAATACGCCCTCTTTATGTAATAAACATGATGATTTAGTATTTCTGTCGTGCACGACAGAAAGTCAAGGCATGGTTTTCTATGGGAACATTTACTATAACCGTCCAGTTCAAACAAGGTTGGGGCGGTTTCTTTTGCACCTGTTTGGTTCAATAACCTTCGAAACTTCTCGGTAGGTTGGTCTCCAACACCGATCCAGTGAATTTGCGATAAATCGTATCCCTCCTAAAAAAAATCTCATCCTGTCACTTAGGGCCGCACATAACCCGTACCGCGTTCCATTCCAGTGCCCCCCCCGACCAGGGGAGCTTTTTACCGAGCACCACCGGAGTTAAGTCAGTCCCTGGTGAAGGCTATCGCTAAAACTGAAGAGACATGATATTTCAGAAGAAGCCCCCAAGTTTTCTCAACCTAGGTTTTTTACATTATTTGGAATGCTTACCAATGTATGAGATCACACATGAAGTGAATAAGCCGAATACACACCGTCTTTATGTATAAATATGATTTTAGTAGTTTTTGTCGTGCACGATAAGTTCTGTCACATATCTTTAACACTACTCGTTATCATCTACTGACCTGGTTTTGGTACCCGACCTATCCGTAAACGGAAATGTACCTATACCAGAACAGAGTCGCAATTTGCGAAGTGCACGCTTTTCATACTGCGGTATCATTTACACTTAATACAAAAAATACAGCGGATCCTCGGAGCCGTTTTCGCCCCTGCTGTCGGCGGTTAGTGAAGGATAGCCTAACATGACCTTTGACCTTGATATGTGACCTTTGACCTCAGCACCAAAGAGGATCCCATGTTGCACCTTGATTTCAAGTTTGGTCCAATTGACACTTCAAACTTTTCATATGAGGTCAATTTTTACCATTTTCAAGCCCATTGGTAACAACGTGAAAAAAACCTCACATGAACCTTTGACCTTGGCATTTGACCTTTTAAACCTCATCACAAATGAGGGATCCCATGTTGCAAAAACGATGATTCAAGTTTGGTTTCCATGAACTCACAACTTTTCTATGATGTCAAAATTTATAAAATTTACAAGACCTAATGTATTACACTTAGGACCTCACATGACCTTTGACCTTGCATGTGACCTTGTGACCTCATCAACAAGTGGGGGATGCCAAGTTGCACCTGTTACCCAAGTTTGGTTTAAATCCATCAAGTATGTGGATATACAGTCATGTTTTTTTTAACCCCTTTTTCACAACAGACATCAAACAGACTCAACAACAGAAATCATCAACAACAGACTACAAAACAACAACAGTGGCCAAAGTGATCCCTAGCCTAGTGTCTTCCTGCCTTAGGGCAGCGACCAAAAACATATTGGTCCAAAAATAACACTCCACATGTGTGCTCTAGATACTCGACCATCAACCTGTACCATTCACTTTTTCTATATGTGTCCTTCCAGGGCGATAAAATTTATGTAAATATAAGGCTTCAGAATTTCTCATCGAGAATTTTTCACCTCATTGTTGCAACTCCAATTTTTGACGCATGCGTATTGACGACTTGTCAGTTAGCTTGATCTATCCCACGTCACATTTGAACTCGAAAATAACGCGCTCATTGGATCTTGTTGGTGACTTCACGTGTATGGCGTTCATATCATTATTAATGGGTATCTTTTATATACCAGTCTTTTACAAAAATAAATATCGCGCAATGTATTTGTGAATTGCAGCTATCAATTGCTAATAAAATAAACAAAATTATAGTGCCTGATCTGAGGTATAAATAACAGTGGCATAACCAGACCTGTACAAAATTGTGTGGTGGTGGGTGGGGTAGGGTGAAGGAGCAGAAGGTGTGGTCCGAGGAATTTGCTGAGGGGACAATTGAATCCTTCTCCCGTCCGTGGCACTGGCATTGTACTAACGGTCAGTTCATTGGGGAAGGAAGAGGAGTACAGTGTTCTTCCCACAATGCAATTTTCCAATACAATATTTGCACTGGGTTTGTAACACCTGATTATATAGTGCAAAAAGGAACCATCCCAATCTTAAATTACTATTCATTACTTCATGATAAATCATGTTCAAGAGGTGCAAGGCTAGCACATGCACAGCATTTTAATCTTCCCCATGCCCAATTCCCGTCAGTTTGTGTGTATAATTATGTTAGATAATTACTGTACTTTTGTTTTTACACTACATTGGCACAAGTAATTGATAATTAGGATGCATTCAGATTGTTTGTACTGTTCCTTCTACTAAAATAACCTACCCTGTTATAAAATGCTTTTTATAAAGTTAATTTCATCTCATATCCAGTAGAAATTTTAGATTTCCTTTTCGAATTCAATACGCCGTGGGATATATCTAGCTACCTGGCACTGGATATGACATGATGCAACACAACTGTTATTTAAATTGGGACCCTGCCCAAATATCTCTTTAAAAAATTTCCTCTCCTACCTACCATCCATTCAGATAAGATATCACATTACTACGTCTTCTGTCCAAAATCATGCCAAAAATAGCTCAAAAAAATCTAATTTTATCTTCATTAAAACGACTGGCGTGAATACTACTGCATGTTCACAATGTCCTGGCCCGACAAACCGCCTCTAACACATTGAAGTTGCGTTCAAACACTCCAAACAATACTCATACATACTCGTAAATGTTGTCACGTGTATTACCCTGGGTATGACCAGGGTTTGACTTTAACCCCCACTGCTCATGGTTTGGAGTTAGACAAAATTTGATTCTGCCTTGTTTCCCAAAATCATGTAACGTCCAAAAGTGTTAACTTGGGTGGCGTTTTCAAATCCCGAACGCAGCTATGGCACTGGTTGTTTTTAACATATAAAAGTGCCAACCAAGGAGTGAATTGAAAGTACAATTGGAGCCTTTCATATACTGTTTTTTTTAAACTTTAGACAAACCATATTTTTATGAAAAGAATGTTTTGAGGCTATCTTACCTTGATTAATTGTGTACAGATATGAGCTGTAGAGCATGAACCTCCTTTTTTCTAATAAAAACCTTTCATAATGAGACCACTTCACGTTGCTATTGCTTACATATTGATGACCCAAATATAGGGTGCACACAACAATACGGTTGATTATGCCAATTTTCATGTTTCCTGTGGTCATAGAAAAAATTTTAGAGCCAGGAAATGCTATCCTCATATTCACTTGTTATTTGATCATCAAAAGTTTTTTCTAAAAATTAAAACAAGGCTTAATCCTTGTAATTACTTCATATTACATCAACCAACTGGATAATTACTTGCAACCAAAAACCTTTTGGGGGGAAAAAAACCTTTTTTTCCCCCCTTTCACCCTTTGAATGAAATATTTCTGACTGATCATTGCCTGTGTGCAGACAGTTACCTGAGTCAACATTCCGGTAGGTTTGCACCGTCTTTCAGACATTTAATGGTGTTAAATTAAAAAAAACTTTTTATTTTTTTTATTTTTTTTATTTTTTTTACAATGTATTATTTTACATACATGTACAAAAGGTATGTTACAATGCCCTATATCTGTAAATATTTGACCCCGTAAGGTTCCAATTAAATTTCCATATTATATTATTTAGCCACATCATGCGCTTTCTCATTTTAGAATAGAAAAAATGAAAATAATTTTCCTTTTTAAAAGTTTTTCTGTGTAATTAGCTACCATACCACAAACTCTAGTAATACCCCTGAAAACTAACTTTCACTCCCAAATTACATCAATGTTTATACATACTGTGTTGCGACTTACTTTTGTTGACTTCCACCACTTATTGTGAACTGTTCCCCAACGTTTAAACCATTAGCAGATCTCCCTTGTGTGTCCAAACTTTTTACATATCAATTCTGAACGTAAAATTGAATATTGGTACTTTTACGGACGCAAATCAAGTTCCATACCAGAATTGGTGGACTAACCATACAGAACCTCAAGTTTGATTTATATTGAAATAGCCAGTCCCATATTGTAGAGTCCATGACGTTGAAGTTAGCGTTAATTAATTAACATTTGTTAAATCATACGAATCTGTAAAGGTACTTTCTATAATTTATTTAGAAACAAAATTACAATAATATCATTCGGTACATTTTGAGCTAATTTTGGTGCTTGATGATCTGTAAAAAGTAAAGACTATTTGCTGTTCTTTTTCCAAATTGGTATACATTTATATACTGACATGGTGTACCCCAGATTTAACATAGAGGTTTCTTGGGTTCAATTATAAGTTATACTTTCTGCACTTTCCTAATATTTAACTGCATAAGCCACTTTAGCATGTGGACCATTAATGTTGACAAGTGTAACGTCCGCAACAATAATCTTACATGTTCATTTTGGGTTTTTATATCCTGGGTGTAGTATTGTTTTTGTTCTTCTTTCCTTTTCTTAGCTTCTGATTGTATCAAATAAATTAAAACCAACATATATATCATTCTAAAATTATAATAGCACTGATACTAGTGTTGATCTGCTTGTCAACATTCAACTGTAACTCCGCACCATAGTCCGTTTTCCACCGTGTGAAAGGGTAACTTGCAGTTAAAAATGAAAAAGTTTAAATTTCTTGAACTAGGGCTATCTTATAGTGCTTTTCTATATAAATGTCACATGCCTCTAATCAGATGCAAAGTAATGACATGTCATTAATGAATGCTCAAATTACAATTAAAATATACTAAAATCATATATTTCACTAAAATTAACTGTAGATTGTTTGTTTTAGTGCTAAATTAATGAAAATAGGTTTACAATTAAATAATTAGTACAATATTTTCCAATTCTGATGACGATTAATAGAAACAGCATCAATAGCTTATTTTTTCAGAGTCAACATTGACATCAAGTACGTCCGCAACCATTTTGACCAAACAACATTATAGTAATAAAGGTAGTAAATTAAGTTCAAGAAGTTGTCTCGTATTATTTTATCATGTGTAAATACACAATAGAGTATGCTTCTTGATTTACTTCTATAAGAAAACCTTGCTATTGTGTTTCGGACGTTACAGTGTTCGGATGTTACTAGTTTATGACGGAAAAGTACCAGCACATAGAGGCAAAATAAAAAGATGGAAGTGTTTTGCCTTGCTTGTGGGAAGTGTGTTTAGAGCCTTGTTTAATATATAAATTAAATATGGAGGTCAGTGCTGGCGCCTAGCAACAGAATTTAGGTTGCGAGTGTTTACAAAATGTTGACGAAAATTATCTTTTTTTATAAGTGCTAGATTTTTAAAAAAAATAATGCGATATCAGAATTTATTTTGTTTTTCATAATATTATTGGTAAGATGAAACTATTTGGTACAGGCGAAGATTGGATAACCTTGCTCTAATTTATGGCAATGCTCGGCTTACCGTTGGTGTGAATTGTTGACGGAAAATGTAACGTCGCAACATCATTTTTGATTGACCACCACTTTAGAACAAGGAAACAGGTGGGAGTCCACTATATTCTGAAAAGATCTACATGTGTACGATTTGCAAAAAAAAAAACTATAGATGAAATATTGAAAAATGACATGTTGTCTTTGTTGCACTGCAGATAATTCAAATTTGTACTATTGCTTGGTTGACAAAATTCCGTCAACATTTGGCTGTTTAAACATATCCCACATACATGGGGATCACCCAAACTTATTAAGCTTGGTAGTCCTAAGCTAGTTCTAGAACTTTATATACATCACAAAACTATTAACTGGCGATACCATTTTTTGTGTGGGGCTCCTCAGTGTCATTAAGCTTTTTGGTATATGATAAAAAAACCAAGCCATATGGAGAGAAGTATGGTGAGATTCTCACAACATGGAATTTTTTTGGTAACTTGGTTTTGGTTAATTCTAAATCGGTGGGAAAATTCTTGATTTCTTATCTGTGCATTCCCACACAATACTTACGTACCTGGAACCAGAGGGCCGTTCAATGATATGTACAGTGTTTAAGATAATGGCGAGCCTCTGCTTTTCAGTTACTGGAAACTATCGTGCACGACGAAAGTCAAAGCATGGTTTTCTATGTGAACGATTACGATAGCAGGTAAGTACAAAGCAGGTTTGCGGTTATTCTTTTGCACATGTTTGTCCAATCAACCTTCCAACGTTCTTGGTAGGTGGTCGACAACAGAGCCTTGAAATTTGAGAGAAATGCATATCCTAAAAATCTCCTGTCACTTTAAGGCTATGGCATGCAAAATAGTCATAGCATGAATAGCGAGTTTGATAATTCGGCCCACTGCTGTGCTAACAATAAGTCACAACAATGTTTTCATATGTTCCTAATCCGATTGACCTCCGTGTCCATCCCAGAATCCCTTGATTTTATTCAAATTATTAGTGCTGAGTGAGATGGGTTCACGGTGTTGTAGAGCCAGAGGTCAGTGGTCACGAAGGTCAATCGGGATATGAACAACACACCACTGGCGAGGCCAATTGTGCAAAACGTTTAGTCTATGGGTGTGAACTGGGGGCACTAGATGAGATTGCGATTTATTCCGTATTGAAATATGCATTACACAATTTGGCACACCCCCCCCCCCCCCCCGCCCCCCCCCCCCCCCCCCCCCCCCCCCCCCGCCGGCCACCCGCCCCCCCCCCCCCCCCCCATCAGCCTCAGGCATCACAATTATAAGCGAGCGCGAAGCGAGCTCTTATAGACAAACGCGTATGTACATATTGACGGCTATTGAAAATCTATCGTCTGACAGGTTTAAAATACCGACCCTCATTGATCCACCTTTTCGTTCTTACCATTATTAACTCCTACGGAGATATTAATCGACGGGAACTAACATGAATTCGCCCATTGTAATATGAAGTTTTCATTTGTAGTCCGAGATGCCACAAATAATTTGTTTGAATTCGCCATTCTGTTGGTATTTGTTTTCTCTCAAATTTATTTTTTATTGACTTGTTTTCTACATTAACCTATGATATGTTGTGCTGATATTTTAAAAATCAGCTTGGCAATGGAATAAGTAAAACGATAAAAAATATTGTAAATAAAAATAATAAGAAAAAATGTCCACTAATAGATGCGCCCTTTAATCGTTAATTTCTTCAGGGGTCGAGGGCGGCAAGAATCTCCATGTAGATGTTGTCATGGTGAACACGTAAAGCGAGGGATTACGGCAAACAAACATTTTTTGAGGACGCGTCATCAAGTAGAACGAATAATACCACGGACTAAACCAGGGGGGCCGGACACGATCGGCTGGATTTGGGAATTCTCAACAACTGATTCGATATTACAACAGCATATGCATTCTAAGTACCAATTGCAAAATTACTTAGCATATTTGAAATATTTTCGTGATTTTTCATGACACTTTTGTGAACACAATCCAATATCTGGAGATCCGTAAGTCACACAGGGCTGAAACTTAAAGGGATGTGAGGTTACAGATTCTCGAACTGATTCAATAAACAACAGTACATTGTCCTGGGTTATGGGACTTGTCCTGGGGTACAAGACATTGTCCTGGCTGATGGGACATTGTCCTGGGATATGGGACATGTCCGGGAGTAGGGACATTGTCCGGGAGGATTGGGACATTGTTCTGGGGTGATATGGGACATTGTCCTGGGGTATGGGACGGTGTCCTGGGGTATGGGACATTGTCCTGGGGTAATGGGACATTGTCCTGGGGTATGGGACATTGTCCTGGGGTATGGACATTGTCCTGGGGTATGGACATTGTCCTGGGGTATGGACATTGTCCTGGGTTATGGGACATTGTCCTGGGGATATGGGACATTGTCCTGGGGATATGGGACATTGTCCTGGAGGTATGGGACATTGTCCTGGAGTAATGGAACATTGTCCCGGGTAGGTGACATTGTCCTGGGGTATGAACATTGTCCTGGAGTATAGACATTGTCCTGGAGGTATGGAACAATGTTCTGGGGTATGGGACAATTGTCCTGGGGTAGGGGATCTTCTCCTGGAGTAAATGGGACATGTCCTGGGGTATGGACATTGTCTCTGGGTATGGGCCATTGCCCTGGGTATGGGACATGTCCTGGGGTATGGGACATTGTCCTGGGGTATGGAACAATTGTCCTGGGGAATGGTCCTTGTCCTGGGGTATGGGACACTTTCCTGGGGATATGTGACAATTGTCCGTGTTGGGATATGAAACATTGTCCGGGGGATGTGACATTGTCCCGGAGGTATGGGAATTGTCTTGGAGGTATGGGACTGTGCCCTGGTTTATGGGACATTGCCCTGGAAATGGAACATTGTCCTGGAGGTTTTGGGACATTGTTCCTGGAGGTATGGGACACATTGTCCCCGGGGATATTGGACATTGTCCTGGAGGTATGGACATTGTCCGAGGTATGGGACAATTGTCCTGGGGTATGGGACATTGTCCTGAGTTATGTGGACATTGTCCTGGGGATATGTGACATTGTCCTGGAGGTATGGGACATTGTCCTGGAGGTATGGGACCATTGTCCTGGTATGAGCAAGACCATGTTAACATGAATCTTTTGGAAACCAAAGCTTGTCATAACTATTCGGTCTAGTAAGCGCAAGAATACGACTTAAACTATGCGGACACGATCTGCTGGATTTGGGATTGGATTTTTTAAACGGTATTTAGGGAATTCTTGCTTGCCTTTTCTATGGCAAATATGACAGAATAAAGTGAATCTGAGCGCTGCATCTCAGGTTCTACTGCATCCTATTATCAATCTCGCTTATTTTAGTACATCTTGCCGGAATCTTGAGCCTTGAGGGCGCACTATTTTTTCAAATGTGCCAATGTCTCTTTAAACCAAGGTCACCTACCTTTTACTTCCAAATTAATGACGATCTGCAAATATGGACTGGTGAGAATTGTAGATTAATTGTACAAAAGGCAAACCTCCACAACAAAAATACAACCGTAGTCAGTCAAGGATTCGCACTTCCGATTTGGCGAAGCTAGATGGTGCAGCTTTGCCCGCAGCTTGTCACCTCAATACTGCCTCTCATGTAAATCATGTAGTTCAGAGGTAGTTGGACACCCCACAGTTTTTACAGTCTATTGAAAAAAAAGCTTGGACATTAAATTTTGTTCACTCTCACTAAGGTGCAACTTTGTAGTTTTGTATGCATAGGTGTCGGGCCACATTTTTTCAAAGTGGATATGATTCGTTTGCAATGCAACCTAAATAACGACAAATCAGACGCATTCTCTTAATGGACTGACGTTCATCAACGGAGAAGTTTCTTTACTACGTGAGCATTGAGTTTTGTCACCCAGAAAGTGCGAGAATTTTACAGTAATTTGTGGTTTACAGCTTCTTTAAATCGTTATGAGTGGATTGAATGAATGAAGCTTAAACGTTTGGCACCACATGAGCAAGTCGTGGGCGATATCAATATAATTAAATAAAAATTCCTTTAAGGGAAAGGCGATCATGAGGCATAGACATTTAATGGTGTCTTTGAAGGTATTCGTAATGCTTATATATTGCTTTCATTTTGTAATACTTGAGCCAACGTTTCAGATGAATATAAGAATTCATATTTCTTTTAGTAAATCAAGGGGACTATGCTTTGGATCACGAAATGGCCCATGAGAATCTTTTTTTTTAAGGAACCATAAATGGCTGGGGGTTTTTGATTGGCTCAGCCATGTTTATAGTGAGGGTTCTTAATTTTTTGCGGTTATACAGCGTTTTTATGGCAAACTGACCTCTAAGATTAACTTTGATTTTTTTTGGTCCACCCGAAACCCTTAAATAAACCTCAGGCTGTTTGTTTTCTACCTGCAATGCCAAACATCAGGTCCATATGTCAAAGGGCTTCAAAAACGCATAGTCGGACAGACGGATCTCATGTCTAGTAGTACTAGTGCATTTCCCCCGTGTATAACCTTTTACCTGTGACTTTTTGATCTCGATCTCATTTTAGTAGTACTGGATTGCAATGCACACTTCTTAGAATGTGATATTTACGAGTAAAATACGATGGAATGACTCTATTGCATGAAGTCACGAATGATTCAAGTTTGTATAGCATAGGTATGACAGAGGTGACATAGGTAAAATTTAAGAAAATAAAATAAGTCATTGGGTGACATGTTGCTGAAAGTGGAGCTTTCCATTTGTGAATAGCTCCTAAGATTTTTTTAAGGCTTTATACATTTAAAAACAAATTTCTGTGATCACGAATCCTACAACATACTTTATGTCCGTCGGCATGCAAAATAATCCGGATTGCTTTCTTCCATTTCTGCTGGTGAGTCTGCCGTGGTCAATCTTGTGGTGGTAAGTATAGAGCGTTTGATTGTTTTCGCCGAAACAAGTGTAGTATTGTTGTATTTGATTAGCCGCATTTTTTCCTTTAATCCCGTAATGTAATAGGATATGAACCCCGATTCACTGTTCACTCTGTGGAACTATTTACGTACGTTCATGTATACATCGGTTTAAGTGTGTTCAAAATCACAGTCTCAACTTGGCAAAAACTCCCACAAAATGTTTCATCTTACGACTCCCTTCCCATACTTTTGATATGGCTAGTTCCTCTTGGCTCGTCCTTTCCTTTTTAAAGGAATTTTTAGTTAATTAGATCTTCTACCTCTGTCTACCTCTTAAACCTCTTCAAACAAACTGTATGAGTCTTTTCATGTCGTTTCTTGCACCAAAAGATTACAGAATCTCTATCACATACGACATTTGTGAGATTTTCCCCTGAATGTGTCATTTCATTCTGTTCTTGTCTTGTAAAGATACATCTCTTTTACAGTGCCACATTTGTGAGGTTTTTCACCTTTATTTGTCCTTTTCATGTTATTTCTTTCGACAAGCAGAAATAAATCTCTTTTGCCACAGTGCTGCAATTTGCAGGTTTTTCACCTGTATGTGTATTTTCGTGTGTTTTCGTGCGATTAAGTAGTATTAAATCCCTTTTCACAGTTGCTGACAATTGTAGGGTTTTTACCCTGTATGTGTCACTTTCATGTCTTTTCTTTTCTTGTCAGAACCCAAAAATCCTTTTCACATTGCTGACATTTGGTGAGGTTTTTCACCTATATTTTTATTTGCAATGTGTCCTTTCAGGTTGTGTCTTGTGACAGCCTGTAAGAAATCCCTTTTCATCACAGTGGGACATCAATTGTTAGGTTTTTCACCTATCTATTTTATTTTGCATGGTCCTTTTCATGTTGTTTTTCTTGCGACTACAGTAGAATTTCCTTGTTTCAGTGTTGACATTTGTGAGGTTTTTCACACCTATTTTTTATTTGCATTTTCCTTTCAATGTTGTTTTCTTCTTGTGACTAGGCAGTAATGAATCCCTTTTCACAGTGCTGACATTGTGAGGTTTTTCACCTATATTTTTTTTTGCATGTGTCCTTCTCAGGTTGTTTCTCTTGCGACTTATCAGTAAGAATCCCCTTTCACAGTGCTGACATTTTGAGGTTTTTCATTTTACTATCTTTATATTTGCATGTGTCCTTTCATGTTGTTTCTTGTGACTAGCAGTAAGAAATCCCTTTTCACAGTGCTGACATTGTGTGAGGTTGTTTCACCTATATTTTTATTTGCAGGTGTCCTAGGGCTTTCATGTTGTTTCTTGTGACTAGCAGTAAGAAATCCCTTTTCACAGTGCTGCAATTGTGAGTTTTTCAACCGATATTTTTATTGCATTGTCCTTTCATGTGTTTTCTGTTACTAGCATAAGAACTCTCTTTTCACTATGCTGACATTTGTGAGGTTTTTCACCTATATTTTTATATTTGCATGTGGCCTTTCATTTGTTTCTTTGACTAGCAGTAAGAGAGAGCTCGTGGGAGAGCGTGGTAGGGTGCTTGCCTCTGGCGGCAAATTTACCCATCAAAATTCCCGGGTTCGAATCCCCGGTGGGGTCGTGGCACTTGCCGATTTATTCAAAGGTACTACCATTCTGATTTTGAATCTGTATACCACTATTTGATTAAATACAGAATTACCGCTCGCCTCCATGGTTTCACTTGGAATTGGGCAAATGGATCATGAACGCATCCCGTCTTCTGATGCGGACGTTAAGGGCCGTCGGTCCCGTACAGAGAGTCAACACTGTACATGTATATCGCAGTCAGTGTCGATAAGAGGAGGGTGTAAACCCCTGACTGTCCCAATCCCGCCCCAGCCCTCAAATAATAGGCGGGGCCATTTTTAGGAGCGCCGTATCAGGTGGATCAACGAGGACCCGGATAAAGCACACTGAGCTGAACAAATCCTGACACCAGGGGCAAGGATCAAAGGGGGGAAAAGAATAAGACACAATCCATCCCCAATGACTTGTGGATAAAGAGCAAACAAAAAAAAAATCAGTAAGAAATCCCTTTTCACAGTGCTGAACATTTGTGAGGTTTTTCACCTACTTTTTATTTGCATGTGTCATTCATTTGTTTTCTTGCTGACGAGCAGTAATGAATCCCTTTTCACAGTGCTGACATTTTGTGATGTTTTTTCACCTATATTTTTATGTGCATGTGTCCTTCATGTTGTTTCTTGTGACTAGCAGTAAGAAATCCCTTTTCACAGTGTTGACATATGTGAGGTTTTTTCACCTCTAATGTGCCATTTCCTGTATTTTTTCTTCTGCCATACAGTTGTACTCTTCCTTTTACAATATTGACATTTGTAAGGTTTTACACCTTCATTGGTCTTTTCTTGTCAGAAGCCAAGACGAATCTCTTTTTACAATACTACTTTGTGAGGTTTTTCACCTGTAATGTGTCATTTCATGTTTTTTCTTCTCACTAGCATGACTATAATCTCTTTTCCACACTACTGACATTTGTATGGTGTTTTCATTCTGTTTGTGTCTGTCTTGCGACTCGCATAATAATTCCTTTTCACAGTGCTGACTTTTGTAAGGTTTTCAACCTGTATGTGTCATCTCATGTTGTTTTCTTTGAGTAGTAGTATAAATCTTTTTTCACCAGTGGCCGGGACATTTGGAAGGTTTTTCACCTTGTAATGTGTCGTTTCGTGTTTTTCTTGTGACCAGCATTAGTAAATCTCTTTTCCCGTGCTGGACATTTGTGCTTTTTTTTCACGCTTATGCGCACCTCATGTGTTTTTGTAAGTAGTAGTAATAAATCTCTTTTCAACAGTGCCGACATTTGTGAGGTTTTTCACCTGTATGTGTCTTTTCATGTTTTTTTCTTTGTGAACTATCAGTAGTAAATCCCTTTTCACAGTGCTGACATTTGTGTGTTTTTCACATGTATGTGTCATCTCATGTTGTTCGTTTGAGTAGTATAATAAATCTCTTTTCACAGTGCCGACATTTGTGAGGTTTTACCCCTGTATGTTTCTTTTCATGTCTTTTCTTTTGACTAGTAGTAATAAATCCCTTTTCACAGTGCTGACATGTGTGAGGTTTTTCACCTGTATGTATCATTTCATGTTTGTTCTTGTAATTAGCGCTAACATAACTCCTTTCACAGTACTGACATTTGTGAGGTTTTTCACATGTTTTCTTGTTGCTATTGTTGTAAGGTTCCTCACATGAGTGTATAATTTCATATTCTTTCTTTTGGGTTTTTGATGCATTTATCAATTCAGAAGCCTTCTTAGAATTATACCAATATGGTTTGATTCCTCCCTCGTGGTAGCGAACATGAGATAGGTACTGCGGTACATTGTCAAATTGTCGTCTGCAGTATTTGCACCCCAGTGGCATTATCACTTTCCATGGTTTCTTCTGTTCCATATCTGAAAGTGAAAAGTTATGTACAAATCATTCTCAGAGTACCGATGACTGTGCATCACACAGTCAGTTTCATACATGCCATATGAAGGTCAAAGCATTTAGGTGTATCACTGTATATGCATAAGGCAATTTAAAACTAGACTCCTATGCAAACTCTGCTCAGAAGTAGAATACACTAGTCTTTTCTTTAAAATAAAATTAAAGAGACACTGGAACATTTGGAAATGATTAAGCCCAAGTCAGTGTCCTTATGGGTAAACAGAACAATTTAATCAGTAGCTTGAGGATCATGGAGATAAATTCAAGAAAACACATGCTGGGGTCAATTCCCATGGCACCCACCCTGTTTGACTGGTCAGTGACCTTTGTGACTTTGATATAAATGACTATGGGTCTGTGAAATTCATGCAAATAAACACATTTGTTGATTTAAGTTAAGGCAGTCCCACAAATTAAGCAAAATCATCTGAAAATCACTAGATGTCTTTAGCCACAAGGCTCCTACAGGTTTTATGGTATGATATTTTTTTGTGTTTGGGTACCTAATTAAGATATGTTGACATTTGTAGTAATGTAAATTTCAGTCTAAAATTGTGAGCTATGAAATAATCAAACATATTGTCATGAGTCTTCCAAACAGGCCAATCGACCATTTTGGCGAAATTGAGTTTTTTGCATATTATGATACTATATCACAAGCTCTTTTCATATACCAATTATTAAACAAAAATAACATTCCAATTTGTAGATATAATAGATTTTCACTTTTGGAAATCATACCCAAACGCCAAATGAAAGTCTTCCAAACAGACCAATCTGTATTCGTCTGTTTGCTGTACCTGAAAACCACCGTGCGACAGCTTATAAAGTAATCTATCGATCAATGGGATATTGCGAGATTCATCTCCTCTCTCGATCAACACTGGGTATCCTATAGAGGTCTGGTCGAAGTTTACTTTAGTACAATGTGTGTAGCTGTATCTGAGACGATTTGCTACACTAAAAATATAAATGTTTGCAGTATTTTACTGACAACAATTCTGCCAAATAATTACTGTAAAAATTACAGTATATTGTAAAAATTGATTCAATCAAAACACTAAAAAAATATATATTTGGCGAGTTATTACAGAGATTGGGAATGTGTTGAAAATAAAAAGCACTGACGAACACACTAACTTAGTAGGCCTATCCACAATGTCAACCAAAACTTTCACGTTTGCATATAAAATTTTAACTTTAATAGTATGGCCTTCAGCTCAAAACCCTATCTGTAATGTTTCGCGCCGATATTTCAACCCGTTTTGAAATGAGAGCTAAAAACATTATCTTGTAATCCATAGAGTACTATGTAAAACTAACTTTGGTCGACCAAAATGGGGCATATTTTCGCTCATAACTTCCAAACCAAACATCCTTTAGCCCTAATATTTCACAGGGTAAATGAGGAAAATAGTAGCTTTCTTCTGATAACCAAAATTTTGACCACTACGGGTAAAATCTGGGGGTCCCTGGAGACGAGGCTATTAGCGATCGGACAATGGACCTTTAATTTTGGTAAAACATAATGCATTAAATGGTAAAATATAAAGTGAATTCGGATGGAAACTATAAAAGCTGTAGTTTATGGGATTTTGTTGGCAGAATTGCTGCCAGTGTTTTCCTGTATGATTTACAGTATTTTTCTGTAAATAACCGTTATAAATGAAAATCCATAATAGTGCATAATAATGGTGATATAATTCAAAGTTCAAATAGGAGCCTCTCCTATAAATTTAGTCGTAATAGGCCTGGAAATTTGGACAAAAAAGTATTTTGTTTGATTTTTAAATTACGGCCAAGTATTGTCTTTTTCTGATCCTTTTCATAGGCGTAAATCCCGGGGGTGGGGGTGGGGGGGGGGGGGGATATATCCCGCAATATTTTGATGAGGGGGGGTGGTCAATAGGTTCATCCCCCTATAATGTTGATGCCTGTTCATGTGTTTTTGACAAAAATAACCTCATATTTTACCATAATAGTTTAAAAATTGGTAAATTTACGCGCGCTTCACGCGCATTTTGTTCTAATTACAATAAATGTCGGCATTTATATAGCGCTTTTCAAAATGTATCAAAGCGCTTTACATTTATTCCGCTGCCACTAGAATATGTCAGCTGCCTTACAATGCCCAAGGCATACTCATACCTTGGGCGGCGCTCAATGGACAATATTCCTAACAGCTCCCCATTTATCACCTGGGTGGAGAGAGGCAAGCGAGGTAAAGTGCCTTGCCCAAGTGCACAACACATTGGCATCAGTGGGACTCGAACCCAGGACCTTTGGGTCAAGAGGCAGTCGTTGTATCCACTGGACCACATGTGCCCTCATTTAAGGATTTTAGCTTCTAAATGGCCAAAATTTTAGCGCGCTTTTTAATTGTTTTTAGACATAGTTAAAGTTTTTTTTTTTTATTTTGTAATGATACAACTATACGTTTCATAAGAATAATTTCACAAATACCCTTATTTCATTTGAGAAATGTTAACATAAACATACATGTATTAACTTAGGGTAAATTGTGCAAAAACTAGTAACAATCCAGTTTACACCTGTTGCTGGAAATTAATTGATTGTTGAAGCTGTAAATAAGTTGAGGGGTCCCCGGGGAGGGGTCTTAGTTTTATAGTGGTTTTAAGTCTTAGGTCTTAGTTTTATAGTTACAGGGTCTTAGTTTTATAGTGGTTTTAAGTCTTAGGTCTTAGTTTTATAGTCACCCATTAGGTAGGAGAGAAGTCTAAACATTTTTATCGGTTTCAGAGTGACCCACAAGGGCAAAGGTCATCTAGAGATCAATTTTTGTAGAAATACCTTATGACCACCAAATTTGGTCAAAAGGACCACTGACCTGAGCACAGAATCTGAGGTAAAATGTCACACACAGGTCAAAGGTCACACACGTAGGTCAAAGGTCACACACATAGGCCAAAGGTCACACATGGGGGAAAATACAAATATTAAAAAATGAGATCTACTGGTGTTTGCTATGCGTTTCTTAATGCTTTGACATATGGCGCTGATATTTGGCGTGAGGGTAGGGGAGGGCAGTCTGACCTTGTTTGCAGGGTTTCAGAGTGACGGTCATAGGTCATCTAGACGTCAGTTTGTGTAAAAACGCACTATGACTGATTTTTCAAGCAACTAGGCGGGATCATACATCTCCCTTAATTCCTGAACTGCACTGGTTACCAGTCAAAGAAAGGATTTTTTCAAACTTCTGTTAATTATTTACAAATCACTGAATGATCTGGCTCCATCATATCTGGCTGACATGCTCATTCTCAACACACCTTCAGCAGACTCACATTTTCTTCGCTCATACACAGACAGCACCCGTCTCATATGTCATAGAACTCAACATCTGCTGGGGACAAATCATTCAAAAATTGTGCACCGCAACTCTGGAATCAACTTCCACGTTCTATTAGGTCATCAGATACAATCACCACATTCACATCTACTCTCAAAACTCACTTATATCCTAATGTTTAATTGGTTTGCTCTTGTGTTGTATTGTTTTGAGGCATTTTGTATACGCTTTGTTCATTTTTGTAAAAGCGTTAATATCTAATTGTAATTGTATGACGACTAAAATTGGTCAAAAGAACTCACCTGAGCACAAAGCAAATCGGAGGTCAAAGGTCACACACAGATCAAAGGACATAGAGGGATTTCTTTATGCTTTGACATATGGGGCTGATATTAGGCATGTAGGTAGGGGAGGACAGTCTGACATTTATCAGAGTTTCAGAGTGACCCAAAAGGTCAAAGGTAATCTAGAGGTAAATGTGCATAGAAATGCCCTATTCCTACCAAATTTGGTCAAAAGAACCACTAGCTGGGGGGCACTAGTATATATTATAGTTTTAGTGTCATATGCAAGATTGCACATCTTTTTTGTGCGTGTCTGTGGTGAAAATGTTAATTCAAATATTACCGTAACCACTCGGGTATAAGCCCACCTAAGGGTATAAGCCCACCCCCGATTTTTAAAGAAAATACAGAAGCTAGCATACACTCGGGTATAAGCCCAGGTGGTAATTTTAGCATTCAGGAAATAATGTGGCAGTAACTACAAAAATTACATCTCAACTCATCACTTGATGCTGAGCATTATACTTAAAGGCACTATCAGTGATCCACCCAAAAGAGTCCAAATATTTGAAATTTGTAGGAGTACTCTAAAAGTGGAAACAGGTGGAAAGTTCATACTAAGGCAGTTGTTACACAGTGAATGTGAATGACACTGATATTCATGTTTCAAATAATAAAATTCAATTGAAAATATTTATGCAATGACGTTTTAAAGAAACAATAGATGAAATTCAATGCCAAAAGGACCTCTAGTCATTTAATTGAAAATCGGCCAATAGACAGCCAACAAATGAATTCGATAATTACAGGCGTGGATCTAGGGAGGGGGGTGCACCTCCCTGCAATTCTGCAAAATCATCCCATTTTGGACAAGTTTATAGCCTTTCAGCCCCAGGTAATTTTGACGTTTTTCAAATCCTGGATCCGCCCCTGAATTATGCAATTCAACAAACAGATGATAAACAGATAAGTCATTACTGTCATTATGGACACTTTGTACAACACATAATTGAATGGAGATTCATATCTATTTTTCACAATACTGACATTTTGTAAGGTTTCATTTAATGTTGCTTCTTGTGACTAACAATCTCTTCTCACGGTGCTTATATTTGTGAGGTTTCACCTGTATGTCTCATTTCATGTTGTCATGATAAGTGTTATCCTCCTTTCACAATGTGTATCATTTGATGTTTTGTCTTCTGATAAGAACTGATAAATTTCTTTTCACAGTGCTGACATCTGTAAGGGGTCTCGGCTGGATTTTTTTTCATTTAACTAGCATTTATAGATTCAACCCATCGTGTCATTGAGGAAGTTTTGGACAGTGTCGATCAGTTGGGACAGGAGGAAGAATATGTTGCCCGATTCACTCACTTCATGAATAACCTGGCCTTTCACGTTTACATAGAATGCAAAAACTTTTGTATTCAAATCACCACTTACATTGAATACACTGAAGGCAAATACGATTAGAATATTTCCAGAGCTAATGCATCTATAATTGTTTACTGTGACTTGAATGGTTTCATTAAAGGCGCTTGTTCCGATTTTTGTCTCTCGTGTTCTCTACTTGATATAATAGCGTGCCACTTGTACACACTGACCATCAAGTACTGTGGGGAAACAAACTTGTGGTTTTGATGCTAGATGCGATAATGCATAGTGCAATGCCCTATTCACTACTGTGCTAATATTGAAGGTTAACCATTAAAACGGTAGTTTTTTATCTGTATCTTGAGAAATGGATTTGAAAGCTGAAATTTCAGGAAGACAATGAGAAAAATACGACCTTTCATCTGATATCAAAATTTATACTACTTCCAGGTAAATCAGGGGTCCCAAAGACGATCGGAACAAGCACCTTTAAGCAAAGAATTTATTGTTCTCTGCTACCAGACTTCATGTTTCAATAGATTTAGTGTGGAATTTTAATTTCCATTTACTGCACACTGTTTCCCTTCATTCATTGCCAATACCTTTTGAAAAGTACTAGAGGTGACACAGTGGGTTGAATCTACTATAATTAATACATTTTTTTTCACATTGCCTACATTTTTTAGGATTTCACCCATGTACGTGTCATTTCATGTGTGTTATCTTGTCACTAGCATTAAATAACTCCTTTCTGCAGTGCTGACATTTGTGAGGTTTTTCACCTGTATGTGTCATTTCATGTCATTTCTTGTGACTGGCATAAATAAATACCTTTTCACAGTGCTGACATTTTGTAAGGTTTTTCAGCCATATGTGTCATTTCATGTTTCTTATAGAGGAGGAGCTCGGACTCAGGTCAAACATCATCGTTTACCCCTCACTACAGAAAAGGTTTGACACCTTTGGTAGTTAGTATGGACCCTCAACATCAATGCTAGGTAGGTAGTACTCTCAAATTGTGGTATCACTTTTTCAATAGGGGCCAATTTAAGTTTACACAGGGGTCAAATTTTTAAAATGCTCCAATCATGTTGAAATGTACGCCATATTGTTCGTCTAGTCATAAGGATTCCAATAATGTATAGTTTGTACCATCTATGACCATTGGTTTGGGAGTTATAGGGTAAAAATGGCTAAAATGGTCAAAAGGTTATTTTCTATTTGTACAGGGGTCAAAATCAGAAGTTGCTCTAATTTTGGTAAAAAATGAAAGAAGTTGTTCATCTAGCTTAATGTGTAAAAATAAGGAATAGTTTGTACCATCTGCAATGCATAGTTACCATGTTATGCGACAAAATAGGTCATAGGGCAACATAATGCAATTGGTGTTGACCTTCTTTGACCCTTATCTCCGTAAGTAAACATTTAACATAATCAAAACTATACTTTTAGGAGTCCTCTTACCTCAGGCAATAATTTGCAAGTATTTTAAATATAATCAGATTAACTTTTAATGTTGACCCCTGTACAAATTGAGATTGACCTTTTTTACCATTTTTGTCATTTTTACCCTATAACTCCAAAGCCAATGGTCGTAGGTGGTACAAACTATACATTTTTGGAATCCTTATGGTTAGATGGACAGAATGGCATACGTTTCAACATGATTGGGGCATTTTAAAAAATTGACCCCTGTGTAAACTGAAATTGGCCCCTATTGAAAAGGTGATACCACAATTTGAGAGTACTACCTACCTAGCATTGATGTAGAGGGTCCATACTAACTACCAAAGGTGCTAAACCTTTTCTGTAGTGGGAGGTAAACAAACTCCTTAAATAAGGCCCCTATGATATTCTGCTCCTCCTCTATTATTACCAGCAGTAATAAATCTTTTTTCACAGTACTGACATTTGTGAGGTTTTTCACCTGTATGTGTCATTTCATGTTGTTTCTTGTAATAAGCAGTAATAAATCTCTCTTCACAGAGCTGGCAGTGGGTTGAATCTACTATAATTAATACATTTTTTTCACATTGCAGACATTTTTGAGGATTTCACCCATGTACGTGTCATTTCATGTTGTTTCTTGTCACTAGCAGTAATAAATCCCTTTCTGCAGTGTTGACATTTGTGAGGTTTTTCACCTGTATGTGTCATTTCATGTTGTTTCTTGTAATTAGCAGTAACAAAACTCATATCGCAGTACTGACATTTGTGAGGTTTAACACCCCATGACTCATTTCATGTCTTTTCTTTGCAGAAGCCCAGCTGAATCTCTTTTTACAGTACTGACATTTGTGAAGTTTTTCACCTGTATGTGTCATTTCATGTTGTTTCTTGTAATAAGCTCTAGCAAAACTCTTTTTGCAGTACTGACATTTGTGAGGTTTAACACCCCATGACTCATTTCATGTCTTTTCTTTGCAGAAGCCCAGCTGAATCTCTTTTTACAGTACTGACATTTGTACGGTTTTTCACGTGTATGTGCCTCTAAATGTTCTTTCCTGTGATTAGTATTAACAAATCTCTTTTCACAGTACAGACATTTGTGAGGTTTAAGACCTCCATGGCCCATTTCATGTCTTTGCTTTGCAAAAGCCCTGCTGAATCTCTTTTTACAGTACTGACATTTGTAAGGTTTTTCACGTGTATGTGCCTCTTCATGTTCTTTCCTGTGATTAGTATTAACAAATCTCTTTTCACAGTACTGACATTTGTCAGAAGCCCAGATGAATCTCTTTTCACAATACTGACATTTGTGAGGTTTTTCTCCTATATGTGGCAATGCATATTGTTGTTTGTAATACGCTCTAGTAAAACTTATTTTGTAGTACTGACATTTGTGAGGTTTTTCACCTCTATGTGTCATTTCATGTTGTTTCTTATTACCAGTAGTAATAATTGTATTGATCAATTCAGAAGCTTTCTTAGAGCTATACCAATATGGTTTGATTCTCCTCTCATGGTTGTGAAGATGAGATAGGTACTGTGGTACATTGTCGAATTGTCGTCTGCAGTATTTGCACACTAGTGGCTTTATTACTTTCCATGGTTTCTTCTGTTCCATATCTGAAAGTTAAATGTACAAATCATCAATTTCAGAGTACTGATAAACCTATGAGCATGCATCAGTCAGTTCCATACGTAAAAGTTCCAAAATTGTATTGAGAAAACCTTTAAGAACATACAGTTTACCAAAATCATATGAGTCGGCCTGAGAGCCACCGACTCAAATGATACAAATGGCTATGACCATTGTATCTGCAGAGAAATTAATTGTTAGACCTATTCATTGAAATTAGTGACCTATAGGCCATTCATGAATCATGGTACCTGGTTGGAAACATGAATGTAATTGGTGGGAAGAGGCCTGCACACCAATTTAATATAAAAGTCCTGTTTCTATTATTCCATGCCAGGATCCCGCACCCCTGGGGACGATCCAAAACAACAACAGCAGGAGCAGGGGCCGCTTAAGGCCCGGACGGAGTCCAGGAGCAGAGCCCCTGTAGGTGCTTTTTTGCAATTTGAGTCTTATTTCAGTGCACTTCTTTTCTCCTTTTTAGACCCCTGGGGTGCAGGCACTCCCTCTGCATCCCCCACCCCGCTACAATATTTACTTTACTCATTTTCTTTTTTAATGAAAAATCCCAAATGTCGAAATGCGCCTGACCAAATGACCTTCGTGAGGGCTCTGTAGTAACTCAAACAGCTTAGTCGCATGATCTTCTCAATATAAACACATTCTTTTTGAAGCAATATATATCAGGGGTGATGTACTTGCATGCAAAAGGATAATTTGGTTCTTAACACTGTCTAACCAAGGAGGGGGAGGGGAGGTGCTTGCCCCCCCCCAGTAAACTTTGCTCCACTGAGCTAAAATGCCAAAAGCACTCGTACAAACCTTTGGGATGAATTTAGTACTCTGCCACCACCTCATTCAACATGCAGTTACTCTGTTGAAGCTGTCAAATTCATAGGGTGGTGGCACAATACAAAAATTATTTCCAAAGCTTCTAATTAATTATTCTCTCATCCTTTGTGGTCATTTTTAGCGAAAAAATGGGAAGGTAGCACCTTCACCGGGGTTAGGGTATGCCATCAAAGTCGAAGGGTAAGGGGAGGTGCCATGCCACCCAATATTTTATGGTGTATTTTTTTTAAATATTATGCATAGTATGGCTCTAAAACTCTATATTTATGTAAAACTAGTCAATTGCCATCATTTAGGGCTGAAAACCACATGAAAATTCGATATTCCTACTTTTTAATGCAAAATTGGATTTTCGCCTATTCTGTGGAAAATTTTGCCAGCTTGCGGACTTTATGACATCAATATATGACACCATACTAGGTATGTTGCTACTTATTTTGGTATCAATGGAAAGAGGAGGACCATAGCTATCTACTGGTATCAAAATCTTAACCCTATCAACGCGGGCCAATTCTGTATATGTTATAGCACATAAGTCAGTGGCTTTAGAGATGGCATCACAAATGCTTGCCCCACTTTGGGGGCATTTGGATGAACAAAACAGATAGCAATTGGAAAAGACACAAAAGACGACATGGGTAGAAGTATCACATAAATGTTTATACTTTCATCTTGCATCTCGCAAAACACAGTAATCAATCAAAATATCAACAAAAATATCAAAACCAACAACCAACAGGTAAGCAAATCAAATTCCAAGGACAAGAAAATGCAATAAAGGACATTGCCGGATAAGGAGAGGATTCCCTCTATAATCGTCATTGTTAAAATTTCACTATCAATATATAATTGGCGTTTTACAACTACTTTATCATGTATGCAAGGTGCTTTTTATCCCCAAAATACACTTGTATCAAGAAAAAATGAAAGTATGAGAAACTTCATGGACATGCTCTTTGGAAAAAGCTAAGCTTAGAGTGGAATTTTTTGAAAACCAGCAAAGGGTAAATTTTGAATATGTTGCTTAAAGCAATATTCGCACATTTTTTTTGAAGAGCACCCCCAACTTTTCAAAAAATTTGAGATTTTTACACCGTTGCATTGGTAACTGGCTAGTAAACTATACCTGTGAATGGTTAAGCTCGAAAATGTCTATGTGTCACAGACGAAGGAATTTTGTAATTAAATAATTATCGAGATCCCGATAATAATTCAACGGCTGCTTGAAACGGCCTTCCAATGTGAAATAGCCAGGAAATAGCGCCATGTACGTGTCTATGCTCATCCATTAGTTGTTTTATTGGTTCAGGCAAGTGAGATGTTATTTTCTCGAGGTGGCACTATTTCATCATGGACGGACACAAACGTAGCATTTCCAGCTCTGTCGTTAAGTCCAATCTGGGATCCAAATTCTAATTACAAAATCGCTTATTTTATGATAAATACGCATTTTTTAGCATTCTCGTTCGCAGGTATAGTTTCCTAGACAATCACCAACGTAACTGTGCAAAAATATCAAATTTTGAAAATTGGGGCGCTCTTCAAAAAATGTGCCAATATTGCTTTAATGCGAAACGTTTCAAATTCATTCGTTGTTTTAGCTTGGATTCCGAGTCACACTGGTATTCAAGGCAATGAAAAGGTTGATGTATTGGCGAAAGAAGCCCTTAATATGAATATAACAAACATTGAGATCCCCTTTACAGATTTTAAGGCTTCAGTTAATGGCTACATCAGAAATAGGTGGCAAATGCTGCACTGTTAAAAATGATCTTAAAATAACGGCGTTTTGACTGTTAGCCGGGACTCAAAACGTGCAAATAACTGTAAAAAGGGACTCGAAACGTGCAAATGACTGTAAAAAAACGTGGTTTTAACTGTTGTGAGTCCCAGCTGCCAGTCAAATCGCTGTTATTTTAATGAACATTTTTAACAGTGCGGGGGATTCATTTCCTAATAATAAAATGCATGCTTTTCAACCAACTGTTAGAGCTGCTGGCAGTTCAGGTTTGATTGGACGAAGGGACGGATATTGTATTAGCTCGATGTACAATTGGTCATACTTATATGACCCATAGTTATTTGCTTAGAGGTGAGCCAGTCCCTCGGTGTATTCCTTGTGATTGTGCTCTTTTTGTGAAACATGTATTACTTGAGTGATTATGCACTTATTCGTAGAAAATATTATAGCGTCCCAGATTTGAAAACATTATTTCAAGATACTAGGCCTTTTCCAGGTGATAAATTTCCTGAAGGAGGCTGATCTGTTTAAATATTGTTAACTTTTTAAAAATGTTATTAGAATTTACTATGGTGATGTCATAAAGGTTTTGAATTTAAAAGGTTAGATGTTTTTATCTTAAAATGACACAATATAACACAATTGCGCAATGTAAATTCGGCCCTTTTTCAGATTTCGGCCCTGCGGACCTGGAAACTTTTTGACATGTGAGTCGGAAATTTGAGCACATACTGGGAATTTGCCCCCTCCGAACCACTGGGCTGGCTACACGCTGGTCTTTCTTCCTATTATGTGTCCAAACACGGTGGTTCTCAAATATGATCCAGCCAGGATGGGTACAGCGTCTGGCTGCTTCACTGAATCTGCAAGCGTCCTTGTTTTGTGCATTGTTGCTCTAGCATTGGGCAGACCAAGGAGATGATCCGTTGTCTGTGTGCTGTTCCACAACCACCGGGTTAGACCGGATCTGCTTCCATGTTGCCCCACTTCTGCAAGGAAAACCTTAGATCGCCAGTTCTGGTTCTCAATCTGTTGAGCATCGCCATTCAGCCCATGAGGAGTCAGCTCCAGGTGGGAGAGCTCACCAGTTCAATACCGATAGATGTTACTTGGACGTTGATGGAAGTCTTTCTTTCCAAAGGCGACTCCCTTAGAGATGTTCAAGGAGGTGGACTTGCTAAGAAAACTCTCTCTGGATTTAAGGCGGTTGGCAGCAGTATCTTCCAGGACCATAGGGTGCTTCACATGGGATACTTGGGACGCTTATGCTTCTTGCATGCGCGCTCGCGCACACACACGGAGTCTGGCTGAGCAATTCCTGCTAGGATGTACATCTGTGATAAGCCGGCAGGAGGATTTATGCTGGATCAAGCTTCTTGGCATGGGTTGTGATCTTCCCATACAGGGCCGGCCTCCTCGACACATGAGTAGCACAGGGAAAGTGTTTTAGCCCGTCGATTTTCGGGTATGTGGGCGAGCACCCATCTTGTGCCAGTGAGTTTGTTCAAGATATTATTGCGTGAACTACTTTACTCTTCGTCTTCTCGATGTGGGTTTATAAGAGAGTAGGCGGTCCAAGGTAACTCCTAGTAGACAGGGTTATCACAGTGCTCCAGGGAGTTCCAGACCAGGTAACTTTAAGCTGGACGTTTGGTTTCACGGTTGTGTAGATGGAAAGCCACACACCGGTCTTAGAGGGCTTTGCACGTAGGGGGTTTTCTATAATAAGGAGTGCGTTCATCCAAAGCTTTGGAGAGTATATCTTCAAACAGCTGTGAAGTATGCATCTTGTGCGCTCATTCCAAGATCGCATCTGCATAAATAAACGACGGGATGCTGCACTCCTAGGTTGGTCGTTGGTAGATATGTTGAACAGGAGAGGTGCAGCACATCCCTTGTGTGGTAGAACATTCTTGAGCCTACGCCATGGCTCTCTTCGGTCCTTGATGAAAAAAGAACATACTGTTTGCCAGCATCCTCGGATAAGCTAAGTCAAGCGGGTGTCCTTGTTAATTTCCAGGATCTTATGGCGGAGGCATTCGTGATTAACAGTGTCGTATGCTGTTGATAGGTCGACGATCACAGCTCCGGTTACCATAACCTTCTCGAAACCATCCTCAATGTCTTAATTGAGTTAGGTTGAGTACTTGGCTTGTTGTTGATTTGCCTGGCCGGAAACCTGCTTGTTCTGGTATGAGGTGTTCGTCTATCATTCACAGGTGCGATACGATTGAGCAGGAGGCGTTCAAAGAGCTTGTAGGTATGGCTAAGGAGTGATATAGGTCTGTAGCTCTTGGGATTGGATGGATCTTTCCCATGCTTTAGGAGTGCCATAACATGTGCTTTCCTCCAGATCTTTGGGAACCTGTGGGAAATAAGGCAGCAATTGCAGAGCTCAAGAAGCCATTCCTTAGCTACTGGGCCAAGATTTTTTAGTTGCTCAGTAGAGATGTTGTCAAGGCCTACTGCTTTTCCTGGTTGAAGTTTAGCAATACCGGATTCCAATTCGCCCATGTTGAAGGGGCGAGTCCATGAAGAATGATAGGAAATAATATACCAAAAGCAAACAACAAAACAATTGTTAAAGTAGCTCGTACACTCTTAACAAAAATGCACCTTAGAACCTTTTTTGTCCTATATGGAATGCTCAAGAATGGAACCCTCAAAAACAGTTCTTAAAATTTGTGAACCACAAGAGGTTCCTAAGAGGACAAGTTTAGAACCTCTTTACCACCTTTTCTTCTTAGAGTGTAAGAGGTGGAAAGGGAGCAAAATCTTTTAAAAATGGGGGGGGGGGGAATCTGGCGAAAAAGATGAAGAAACATGCTCCGGACTTCCTCAGACCGGACGTTTCACCCGGGCACGGGAACGACAAGACTTACTACATGAAACAGAATCTTAAGGGTTACCACGTGATCCTCAGCCTCGACCCCACCCCTCACCCATCAAAGCCAAGATTTTGCATTTAATAAAACCCTTATATTTTTCTCATTTTACCTGCAATATTTTGGCTGAACTCTAATCCATATTAATAATGCTACAAGCATTAATATGGCTTGTTTACGGTAATAACGGAAAATATTTGTATATAAACAGTAATCTGTATATATTCACAATTATACTGTAATGGTGTGTCGGATTAAAATGAAATTTTGGAATCAAGATATGTTGGTGATGGCTTTCCATATGAAGCACAGAAAATTATATGTTGTAATCGGGTGGGGCACCTTAAACATGTTAAAATTTGATTCTTGTGACAAAGGTAATGGCAAACACCAATTTCTTAACATTAGCCTAATCTGGAGTAAATTTGAAAAATATTTTTGTACGTTTTTGGGCCATATTAACATGATTGAGTGCTGAATACTCAATAATCAAAATATATATTTTTAAATCTTTCTCGCACATTGCTTGGTGGATTTTCTGAACTCAAAAACTAGTTTTTTGTGAACATATCTCCTCAGTAGTCTTTCCCTCGTATTTATATTACTTTTATATTATCTTTTGGAGAAGTCCATGAGAACCACCGTTCCGATGTCGTTGACTTTGTCAGCACCCTGATGCAAATTAAGAAGGAAACTAAGTAATGAGAAGTGGAGATCCCACTGACATTTCCAAACTGCCGGTGGTCAATTTTGTGCTGGATGTCATCCAAAACCCAGTTGGTAACAAACCCTTCACTTAGTTTTGCGAAGCAATTGGTTAGAGAGACAGGTCTTAATTTGTCAGGTTTGGGCGGTTTAGTTTTTGGTATAGGCACGACAATAGCTCTTTTCCATTGGGTGGGGACCACACCCTCCAGAAGAGAAGCGTTCAGGATATTAGTTAAAGGGTGCTGAGCTCATATGCGAACTCTTAATAAACCGAGGAGAGATTCCTATCTGGTCCTGTTGCCTTAGCGGCTTTCACCTTTTGAGTTCAGCATACACTTCCCTTGGATGTAGTGATGGTGGGGGCTCATCAGCTGGTAAGTAGGTCTCAAGAGTGCGTAAATCCAAGGGTTGAATGTGGGAAGAAACACTCACAAACTGATCATTAATTGAATTGGCAATGGTGGCATGATCACCATCATCCACACCAGGGAAGGGAATGCTGACATCTGAGTTGGTGTTACCTATCATAACCTTAACTGTTGGTGCCACTTACGTGGATCTGTCTTCTGAAGATTACGAACTTGTTGGGCATAATAATTGACATTGCCTTGACGAATTTCCGCCTGTACCTTGTTAGTAACTCTTGTAACCAATTACATTACTGAGGTGAACGCTATGTCTTTTTACTAGGGATTTAATTGTTAAAGTGAACCAGGGTTTACTGTTATTATGAAGTCTAACAAGTGGTGATGGGAAAGAATGTGGTCATTGCATTCATGAAAACACTGTAGAGTTACATCACTTTATGCTTGTGTCCAGTGGCATCATTGGAGGATTTGTCAGACCGTTCATGCTGTGTGATCAGCTGCCTAACTCTCTAAACTGGAGTTCTCATTAGGGCGGAAGACAATTGGGCGCATTAAAATGCTTGTGGAACGTGATTATGGTTTCCACATGAGGCAAAATCCTCTATCCAGAGCAGGTAATGGGAATGGTTGGCAAAGGTAGTATGCCTAAAATAGTGAGCTTTTCCATCTAATTACCTGTGTCAGGAAAGATGTGACTTTGGCCCAACCAAATGCGATCGGGGGTGCTTTAGCTTTCAAGAGCGACTTAGTAGTCACACACCGCATTGACCTCAACACTAATACGCGAGGTAGTTTGGGCTACAATTAAAAATCCAAGGTTGTAAGCACATTTCCTGTTGGGCTCTTATAACAGATACAACAGTGTGGTACACCACCGTTGTACTTAGACCAAGCTACGGCATCTCTTAAGCAAAATTCAATGTTACTTGGTAGCAAGTTTGGCTGGGATGGGGAACTTTAATTGCGCCCGACATTGATTGGGCTAATCTATCTGTCAATCAATGCCCCCAATTATGGTCTGGTATCCAAATATTTTCTGGACATTGTTAGTGATTTGGACTTGAACCAAATTGTCCACAAGCCAACTCGGAGACAAGATTTTTGGACATTTTTCTTCGAATAATCCATCTCTGGTGGAGAGTTGTTCTATGATCCCAGGAATCTGAGTGACAATGATGCGAATTCCGGGTAGGGGTAGTCTCTATCCATGTGAAACATTCTGGTCAAAACAAAAGACCACGTATAAAATTTTAATGTGGAATAAGCTGATGTTAATGTGTCTAAAGCAATCGAAATCATAGTGATTCCTTTATACTAGAGCTCTTCAACCGTGTGCCCTTTCCTGCCGACCTTCTTTACGATGAATTTGTTAACCAGGTTAATGATGTTATGGACAATTCAAAACCTTTGTAAAGACACACAGAAGGGTACCAGACCAGTCTTACAGAAACTATATCAAACCCATTGCGCCGACTCATAAAAATTCTGGTCATATATAAAGTGTACTAAAACAAGATAGCCTACGATTTGGCATTCCAATGTTAAAGAAGCACGGCAAAATGGTATCTGACAACATTACTAGGCCCACAAAAAAAGAAACTAGAATGTTGTATTGGAGTTACGTAAAGTGGAAATTTTCGCTCTGTGCTGTTCGAGTGCTTCTGAGCTTAGAGTGTGAAATTAAAAACCGTGAAATGTATTTCTGTGTTGTAGGTCTATGTAGGATAGCTGAAAAGAGCGAATTTAAAAACAGGAAAAATGTAAAAATCACGCTGAAACGCAAAAAATTACACATGCGGAATAATTATCACTTTACAGTAACAGGCCAGGCCAAACTAGGGTAGGTCGGGCCAGATTGTTTTTATAATAATTTTTAATTTACAATTTAAGTTGTGATTGTGACTGTTTTAATATTGATATCTGTTGACTCTTATCTATTGAAAATCTAAGAGAAGTATGCCAAAAGTTACACCAGAACACAAAAAATATGAGAAAATCTGTGAAAAATCAGGGTATAAAAAACAACCTTGAAAATAAGATTGTTGAAATCCAAAAAAATTTAGGGTAGGGATACTTTTGTACAGGGCTTGATTTTCACAAATTAGGGCTCGGGCCACGGCGTACTCCAATACAACAATTTTTTTTGGCCTAAGGCAAACATGACTCAATGATCAGTTCATCTCAGTATTCACACAAACGAGAAAAGAGCAGCTCCTCATTTACCACCTGCTCTTTCCGGTCTTCTACCCATTCCTGAATTCAACATTTCCCTGACGGTGTTGCTAAATTACTTTCAGATTTAAATCCTAACAAAGCTTCCGGTCCCGGTGGGATTCTTTCAAAATACTCAAGGCTGCAGCCGAGGAGATAGCCCCTGCACTGGCCATTATATGAGTTTTTAAAATCTTCGAGTCGGGTGTAATCCCTCATCCTGGCTACGTGCTAACATCTCACCATTTTTTACAAAGGTGATGACCAGAAACGAGTCAAATTTTACCGGTCCTGTCTCTCTCATCATCAATTTGTAGAAATTTTTGGAACATTTAGTCACTCACAAAATTTGACAAATTTTTGATTTTATACCCCAAACAACATGGCTTTAGAAACAACAACACTCTAGAATCCCAACTACTCCTACACTGTTAACGATTTGGCTTTTTTCTTTTAAAATAACAGAACTCAAAAACTGACATGATAATTATGGATTTCTCTAAAGCCTTCGACAACTGTCGTCCCCACAAACCGGGTTCTTCCTTAACTTGAAAGATACGGATTTGCAATACATATATTTGGATTTCAAATTTTCTCCAGGGCATTGTTGTAACACTCGGCTGGGGACATAAGTAGGTTCTGCTTCCAAGGGCACGGTTGCGGGCCCCTTTTATTTTTTGTTCTAAATAATGATCTTCCTCAAAAACCTCCACTCCGAAGGTAGACTATTCGCTGATTGATTTGCGTGATGTATCGCTGGTGGTAAATGAGTGACCACTAATGACTTCAAGAGGATTAGATTACTCTCGAAAAGTGGCTAAAACGATTGGCAAAGTAAGTTCAATGCCAAGAAATGTTTTGTCATGAGGTGACTAACAACACGTTAATCCCTCATGTGTGAATACAATGGGTGTTGCCGTGATTTCCTTGGTTTTATTTGTTTTTCATAATAAAATGAGCACACAACTGTGTTGCAGGGCACATACTGGATGTAAAGGCGAACAAACTGTTTTTAATATAAATTTCTTCATATCAAGGTAAATTATGTCCATGTAAGCTGTCTGTTGCTCATGGCCAATTGTTCGGAGTATATTTCAATTGGAAATACTAAATTGAGATTTTCCTCTACATGTAATTCTCCATTCTTAGGAAAACCAAAAACACTGAACAACACATCTCACCATTTTAGAAGTTACTGTCTGCATATCCATTTCTGACAGTGCATAATTGTGCATACCTGCCAACCTTCCCCTTTTTTATGGAAATTCATAACTATTTTGAACTCCAAACAAATAATAGGGATGATACCGATTTCCTGAAAATTTCAATCAAATCTTGAAAATAATTGCCAGGAAAGCCCGAAATATTTTTCGGGGCTCTTTCTGCAGCTCAAAAACACTAAACCCAGCAACTTCAGGGGATTTTGTCATGTACTCACTAGGGCCCTAAAGTCAATCAGAAATAGACACCACCCAGAAGGTCTTTTGTGATGAGGTGTTGTTGCGGAACATGCATCTGAGAGTTTTGCGGTTACTAATGGTGACAGGTTTATTTTGCATCAGCTCACTGCCACATACACCTGAATCTTTCACAAAAAGTAGGCCAAGTTCAGGCAAGGTTTGGCAAGTGCTATTTTAACCTGTATGGGTTACCTGATCAGGCAAGCTGCTGAAAAAAGAAATATCAAGGCCTGATGGTTTCAGGGGATGTTTGGATGCATTTACTGTAGCCTTATTACTGGCACAAAACTCCAAAGGTTTGAAACTCAAAAAAATTAAATCCAATTATTTCACTTAAAGTTGTGTCACATTTTGTTACAAATCATTGATTTTTACAGACAATTGCTCTTTTGTTTGAGAAGATACAATTTTAAGAGCAATTGTATCTTTTCACAGTGCTGACATTTGTAGGGCTTTTCACCTGTATCATTTCATGTTGCTTCTTTTTGTAAGGAGTAATAAATCTCTTTTTGCAGTGCCGACATTTGCAAGGCTTTTCGTCTTTGTGTCATTTCATGCTTTTTCTTATAATTAGCAACTCTTTTACAGTGCTGACATTTTTGAGGTTTTCACCTGTATGTATCATTTCATGCAGTATCTTTGTATAAGCAGTAGTAAATCTCTTTTCACAGTGCTGACATTTGTAAGGCTTTTCACCTGTATGTGTCATTTCATGTTGTTGCTTGTGAATGGCTGTAACAAATCTCTTCTCACAGTACTGACATGTGTGAGTTTCAATTGCATGTGTCATTTCATGATAATTCTTGGTACGAGCAGTAACATATCTCTTTTCACAGTATTGACATTTGTGAGGTTTTACCCCTTCATGGCTCATTTCATGTTGTTTCCTGTAAGAAGTCAAGAAGAATCTCTTTTCACAGTACTGACATTTGTAAGGCTTTTCGTTTGCATGTGTCATTTCGTGTTGTTTCTTTTGATTAGTAGTAATGAATCTTTTTTCACAGTGCTGACATTTGTGAGGTCTTTCACCTGTATGTGTCATTTCATGTCGTTTCCTTTGACTGGCATAAATAAATACCTTTTCACAGTGCTGACATTTGTAAGGTTTTTCAGCCATATGTGTCATTTCATGTTGTTTCTTATTACCAGCAGTAATAAATCTCTTTTCACAGTACTGACATTTGTGAAGTCTTGCACCTGCTGTATGTGTTATTTCATGCTTTTTCTTGTAATAAGCAGTAATAAATCTCTCTTCACAGAGCTGGCATTTGTAAGACATTTCACCTCTATGTGTCATTTCATGTTGTTTCTTGTGATAAGCAGTAACAAATCTCTTCTCACAGTACTGACATGTGTGAGGTTTTTCACCTGTATGTGTCATTTCATGTTGTTTCTTATTACCAGCAGTAATAAATCTCTTTTTACAATAATGACATTTGTGAGGTTTTACCCCTTCATGGCTCATTTCATGTCTTTTCTTGCCAGAAGCCAAGCTGAATCTCTTTTCACAATACTGACATTTGTGAGGTTTTTCTCCTGTGTGTGTCATTTCATGTTGTTTCTTATTACCAGCAGTAATAAATCTCTTTTTACAATAATGACATTTGTGAGGTTTTTCTCCTGCATGTCTCATTTCATGTTGTTTCTTGCGAGTAGTGGTAGTGAATCTCATTTCACAGTACTGACATTTGCAAGGCTTTTCACCTCTATGTGTCATTTCATGTTGTTTCTTATTACCAGCAGTAATAAATCTCTTTTCACAGTACTGACATTTGTGAGGTTCCTCACCTGTGTTTGTCATATCATGTGTTTTCTTCTGAGATTTTGGTGCATTTATCAATTCTGAAGCTTTCTCAGCATTATACCAATATAGTTTGATTCTCCTTTCATGGTTGTTAACATGAGATAGGTACTGTGGTACATTGTCAAATTGTCGTCTGCAGTATTTGCACACCAGTGGCTTTATTACTTTCCTTGGTTTCATCTGTTTCATATCTGAAAGTGAAAAGTTAGGTACAAATCATAAGTACTGATGAATAGGATTCTATGTGGGATAAGCTTATGAGCTTGCATTAGTCATGCAGTTCCATACATAAAAGATATGGGCAACAGAATTGATTTGGGGGTAATTAAACAAATTTGTTCTCTGGAACTGAATTTGTGTGTTTCTTGTCCGATAGCAGGAGTTCCATTTAATTTTTAAGGTATCTGAAGTAAACTTTTGGACAGAATAAGATTCCTACATGAATGCCGGAAAAAATATAATGAAACTAGAACTTTCGCTATTGGTACCGAGGCTACTGACCTGTGTATGGTTGGGATAATGCCTGAATGTTTCCCCAAGTCAGAATCGAAAATGTCCGTGGCCCTACTGTTCTCACAAACACATCAACCGCATTCAGGTCTCCAAATTTTAACAGTGTAAAATGCATTTTTTTCCGTAGTACTAGTTTTTCAAACCCTCAGAGCTGAAAGGATTTTCTCTTGTTTTAAGTGGATTCAACTAGCCATGAGGATTTGTTTTTTTCTCAAAGAACACCGCAATAGTCACTATAATTGAACATTTTGCCCATCGCATAAAGTACTATATTTGATTTTATTCAGAGTATTGTGAATCCTGCCCATGGATCAAAAATGAAATATTGTTAAAGAGACATAGATTTCCGGAAGAAGCGCCCCCAATTTTTCGTTGACCCCGGTGTTTAATATTTGGAATACTTACCACTGTATTACTCACACCTGAAATTGAATAAGGGCCGAATACACTGTCTTTATGTAATAGGATGACTTTTAGTAGTTTCTGTCGTGCAACGACAGAAAGTCAAAAGCACGGTTTTTCTATGGGGAAACGATTACGATAGCAGGCAAGTTCAAAAACCAGGTTTGGGCGGTTTTCTTTGCCCTGTTTGTCCAATAAACTTCCAACTTTCTCGGTAGGTGTCTACAACCCGATCCAGTGAAATTTGAGATGAAATTCCGTATCCTAACAAATCTCTCCTGTCACTTAAATATGGTTAATTTTGGTCACAATACTTTTTTGCCGAAGTAAACAGTTTATCTATATAAAACTAATAATTATTATAATAACATTTATTGGTATGTCAATCGTAAAAGTTGCAAACTGAATAAAATGCCATCCGCTCAAGCTTTTTCCTGAATAGCTTATTACCAGGACCAAAGGACACTACCATCGAGCATTACGCAAGCAATAATGGTGTTATTGATAAGTCAATCCACTGGTATCAATGGACAAAGCAACTTCAGATCTTTGTTTTTTGGGAACTGCAGAGCCATATTTACGGTCCATGTTGATGAAAAGATTTTAAGGTGTTATCCCCACCCGACCCAACTTTGATCGAGCTGTCCTCGTTCGAGAACAGCAAGGTCTACTGTTGCCTGGTAAGCGGACATAACATCTTTATGGAAACAAGATCCATAACCTATTGCTTTGACGCATTTCTATCATTTACCACTATTTTTTAGAAGAAAACAAGAGGGATCCAGCGAACCTAGCGAAGAACGGTATATTTAATAGAAATGGGGTGACGGTGCAAGTTACTGGTTGTGGTCCTCATAAAGAACATCAATGGTGCTTCTGTGATTAATACTATTACAACACATTAATATGTACATTTTGAAATGACTTCTGTCCACCGGTGGGGGGGGAGGGGGCATTGTAGTCAACAGGTATATATGAATGCATGAACTGCACCCTAACAAGTATTCCACCAGCTAAAAACATACCTAAAACAAGTATTTTTTGTCTGTTTTTTCTACCCTAAAAAATTATTTTTGTCAGTTTTGCTACCATAACACGCAATGCTTTGAATGTCCCTTGAATGTCTTGCTTAGCTTGACAATATTTTTTTGATCGCTGCTTAATTTGAATTATTGCATTATTCCATACCCTAAACACATACAATCACTTTTTTGTGGTTAAGAAAAACATATCCTTGTTATCCATCTTTGCCATATTTGACACCCTAATCAATGTCGACATACATCGCCTGTTTGAAAGAAAGGGACCTTTTTACAGTTTTCTTGTCACAGCAATCATTCCACCATAGATACAAGTGGCCCCCAGTGCAATCCACCATGCGGTCTCTTGGGAATAGATATGCAATTTGATGCCAAAAGCCTCTTAATTTGGCCCACTCACATTGATAAGCAGGATGGTACTTTTAAATAGAAGTTATTGACTAATACTACCAAGGAAGATCACAATGTAGAACATAATACTTTTTCTGTGCAAAGCTGAAAACGCCGCTTTACCTTAAGGCATTAAAAAAATAATATCACGTCATATATAAATATGCAAAGGGGAAATAGGGTATGTAATGCAACGGGAATAGCCCAAGTATGACAAAGAATTAACATTTGTAACATTTTATTTGAGTTGGTGTGTATTCTCGTCGGATTGTATGCTAAAAGTGTTTTGTTGCTGTTTGGGGTTCTATAGGACCTAAACTTCAGAAAATGAGGGGGTGCAAATTTTCGGACTGATGCCCCCTTCAGGATGGAAATGTTAGGTAAAGGGCAAATTTAGAAATCGAGTCCAAATTGTGTTTTAATGTACCGAACACGTTTCGTCTCCAGAAATGATTAATAAGGGTCAAAAAATTTAATTGCCTATTTCCAACCTTTAGTTAAGCGGTATAGCCCTGTAATGGTTCATGGTCAACCCTGGGGTGTAATGCTCCGATGGTTTTGAAATTGGTGTCAAATGATTGCATTGTGTCATACTGAAACAGAAATGCATTTTGATTTTGATTATCACCATTGTGACATCCAGGTTAATTTTGGTTACCCCCATAGACCATGTAACCATTGCGACCATTTGCGATGTATTAACTCAACCAATGTCACACACTGTAAAATATACAATTTTTGGAACCTGTGAGACAATACAACAACTTATCACCAGGTTTTCAACAAAATCTGAGCATTGTTAAAGTTTTACCCCAGGATGACTCTGAACCATATGCAAGCATTCTAGCCATGATCTCGCACAATCCCCTACCGCTTTTGTAACATCATGTATGCCGCCTGGTCCCTGCACACATAGGCGGGTCGTAAAACTTTTCACTTGCCCAGCAGAACTGTCGTGGAGTCTCACGTTACACAAACATCTGAAAGGTCATGCAACTTTCTCTGTGCTTGCTTTATGTCTACATACACTTCCGTGCCTTGAGTTTGTTAATTGTAGCTGAATAAAATATATTGAATATGAAATAAAGAGTATTTACATTGAAGATTATAAATGGGTTTTTATTATTTATTATAATTATAAATCTTATTGTATTAAACACTTCAGAGTCTACATTTTATGTAGAACTCAGCTTGTTATACCGTATGTTCTGAACTATCGGTTCAGACCAAAAATGGCTGCTTAAGGAGATGAAGATTTTCTAACGGGTGAAGAACTTGAAGAATATTTGGATGCTTTTCTTGATTAGGAGGTGAGAATGAAGAATTTTAAAATGTACCAGACGATAATCAGGATGATCATGAAAGTATAGAAGTAAAAGACATTAGCTGCTGCATGTGGACATCCCCTTCAATCCTTACGTCGGCAAAATGCAGATTAGCCACTACATGGCGGAGCAGAGGACAAAGCAGGCCAATAATTGTAGGAGCGACTTGTGCGACGCTGTAAATTCCAACATGCTTGGTAAGAATCTTCTTTTATTAATATTGCCCGATATATGATGCATTAATTAATGATTAACAAAAAATTTATTTACCTCTTACTTAAAGGGGCATTTTCGTGATCCAAAGGGCACAGCCTGATTCCCAAATCAGAATGTTTTGAGTTTTGGTTCCCCAACTTGCCTAAGGCTAGACTAATCAAAAATTGAGATTTTTTATATCTGGAAAAAAACCAATGATTCTGGTATATAATGTTTGCTCCTAACATAATTAATATTGTTGCAAATTCAATCGTTAGATTTTGGAAGAAGTTTGTATTTTTTTTTCTTTCTTCCATAAACGGACAAAATAATATATCGACACATGCACAGTGGCCTAGTATATATTCGATGGCACCTTACTACAAACATTTAATTATAAAACATTAAAATGCACCATCAGAATAAAAAGAAGCTTTTCAATTGTCTAATAAATCGAGTGAAACCATTTTAAGAAAAATGACGGGGTACTCGTATAAACAATGGACGTTTTTCCCACGCACTTTTTTGGTTCATTGTCTACTATAAAATGGGTTCATTTTTCTCAATTTTCGGTAAAATCCACAATGAAATGGTAATTTTTTCTGATTTTCAGAAAAAGTTACGATAGAGGGCTGTTTTCGAAGATTACTATGACAATGGTGCAAAATTTCAAAGCTAACTGTAGAAATGGCTCAAAATTTTGTTACAATTTGGTCACTATAAACATGGGTCAATTTTTTAACCTGTTGTGACGCACACATGTCTAAGTACCCATTTGGATTGTTGAAGACCACCATTACTAAAAAGTTTCTTATATTAAAATATTTTGCAGATTAGGAGAAGATATTTTATGCAGAGACGGCCACAAGAATTTACCTTCTCAGCCGGTCCACAACCTGAGGCATCTGTATCGAAAAAGAAAATACTTCATCAGACCAGCCTAAGTCAAACGAAAAGTAATGCAATTCATGAATGACCAGCTTCCTCTCCTGTGGCACATCAATTATGCAGATTTAATATGCTAAACCCAGAAGAGAGCTTGCTTTCTCATGAGAGCATAGAAATTGTTATGCAAGTTATATTTGATTGGTGTTGAAGTTTTAAATAATATTTTTGAAAGATGGGCCAGACCAAAAAAAAAAAAAAAAAGAAAAAAACAAACATTGTTCAAAAACAATACATGTAAAGCCTTCCTCAAAAAATCCATGTCTCTGGAATTGAGATTGAATTAATGTTTCAAAGGCAATGATTTAACTGATGTCACAATGGTTTAACATTCAACCTCTTTTTGTTGTGTGTATTTCTATGTCCAACACAATGCCTTTGATCTACACTTGAAATCATCCAAGCAGAATGTTCCCAAGCTAATCATCGATACCTTGATACAAATCAAAATCTCTCATTATGGCAGACTAACTTCGGAAAATCACAGTATATGAGATATAGCTGCAGATGTACTTAGAAAAAGATAAACTGAGTTTTATTACTTCGTGATAACCCCTTGTCCAGTCATGTGGAAGGTGGTATTTTCCAGTGGAAGTAATTGGTGGTGTAGCGGAGGAAACCATGTTAAGGAATTACCAAACTAGCCTGGATCCCTATGCCATCAATAGGGAACAATGACTTGCAGCAACACTTCAACATCTAGGCTTTGTTGCTGACAATGTAATTAGAAAACACATTTGCTGGCTTGTTAAGCCCCAACACTTAAGATAAGGCCACCTTTGCGATTCCTAACAACACGCTGAAACTAAGGGACATGTGAACAAGTTTGGCTAGTCAGTGGGTATATTCCATTTTCTTTAATTAAAAGTACAGAGCAACACTAATGCAGGGCAAGGCATGAGAGCTTTTCTGCAACTTGGAAATTCCTCACGACAGGGACACTGGAGTAGCCTGTACTTTCTCCAGTACACCAAAACTGGATTGAAGGTTAATCGTGGAGATTTGTTTCTACATTCAATGACAATGTGTACATGTTTTTTCGGGCAATGGAAATAGACTGTCGACCGAAGTTTGACAAAGGAGCAATGATGTGCCCAAGACCTGTATCAACAGTGCGGTCCAACTGATTGCATGTCTATGTTCCCCGCCTATGGGATGGTCTAGTAAGGACAACTACCAAGGGTTTTACTCAGACTTTACTAAAACAATCAAATTAAAATTTGCCAAGATGCGGTACCAGCATACGTACAGTGTACTTTTATGTTGCGGCGCATCAAAGACAAAGAATTGACAAAGAAAGGTAAAATCCACTAAGAAAAGAATAAATAAATCGTTTTAAATTTTTCAGAACAGTATGTTTATTTTCCTGTAACTACAGCTCATTTTGTTTCCCTTTAAAGGCAGGTCTCGCCTAAAATGTAAGAATATGATTTTTGCACTGTTTGTAGTAACTTGTCTATCAAAAATATCCCATCCGAAAGGAGTAAGCTGAGATATGTTTCTTTGGGACAAAAATGGAAATTTCTAAGTTCCTATAGGAGAACATAGTAAAATCAGCCTAGGTTATTTTCTAGGGGGAATTAATCTAAGCAATATACCAATCAGCTTTTGTTTTCATCATGTTATTTCTGTAGCCAAATACAGGTGGGGATCTTGCATGTCTATCTGTATGAAGCCAACATAACACAAAAAGTTGGATGACTGAAATCTCTGTTACACCTTTAATAATCCATACCCAAAACATCTTAAACAGTTAACTATTATATGTAAGTATGTGTTAGGCCCACAAAGTTGATTGAGTTTCCCCTCATTTAACAAAAATAACAAATGAGGCAACAACTTGTCATGACTCATTTCTGAAAATGTCTGTCAAACATGATGTAATAACTGCTGCACCATATCAACGGTAGGCAAATACAATAATTGTTGGCAAAAGATCTTCGTTTTCTTCATACATTATGCATATTTTTTTTACTCTGGTGATACATTTTTTGCTGAAAAATCTCATGATTAAAATGTGGCAAATGGTGGAGAATCAATCAGTAATTTTTGGGGCCTCCATTTAGTTATTGTCCAGCTTTTTAGTAGAATTTAGGAAATACAATACATATTCGAAACAAATGGAGAATTGCTAAGTCCTGGCCTGCAGTTTATTATTAAATCCAAGGGCCTATCATCTTTATTCCAATTAAATTGACATTCCATGATTTCAGTTCTGCAGACAGGTTTTTGTGTATACAACATGGTAGTTCATAGTGTCTGATGGTAAACCTATTTGACTTTAAAATGGGGGATGGAGTGCCATATTTAAACAACTACTCATTTTTAGATTAAAACTAGTATGAATAAACCAACTGTTTACTATACTTATACATGTACCTGTATAACTTTTTTGTGGAGGCGGACAATGTCTTTAAGTCTGAATTTAATAAGAATGGCACAACAGATTAGTGTTTTTCAAGAATTATCAAAAATTTAATCATCTTTCTACAAAAATAACAAAAACTGAAACTGAAGACTTGTCGTATCCTACAAAATTATCTTGTAATAAGGTATAAAACTAGTACAATTCTAAATTTAAGAATTCATTATTCAATACAGTATTCATAGTGTATCTTAAATAACCAAAATATTTACAGGAGCACAACAAATAAAAAAGCATGAATTAGTCTTGCAACAAGTCTTCAGTTAAGTGTTTCTAGGAACAGAAATTTGCTTACAATAAACACACATAGAAATTGCAAGATTGCCTATTTTGAATTGTGGTCCCAGTTATGGATCATGTAAAGATTAGGATTCACATAGGATTCAATTAGAAAATATATTTCTTTATCCCAAAAAAATTGTCATTTTTTTTTCGGCAGATTAATAAAAATGCTGCCACGCCTCCAAAATACTTTTTTATTTCATCTGAAATTGGACATTCCTGTCCAGCATGTCTGAATATCAAATAATTGTAATAATTAATTAGGGTATATTTTTAACACCCAGAAGAATTGAGCCGAAGATATCCATGAAGGTGAATAAACATGCGGTCCCAATCCTTGGTGAGTTGAGGGGGCGTGTATGTGTTTTAAAAAGGTGGAAAAGACGCCAAAGAAAAAGACTAATAGTGGGTGTAAACATAGACAAAAATACAGGTGTAGTGTGAATACAGCGCTCGGGGAATTAACAAGGTCTTCATTTAAAATGTACTAACAACTGGGTAACACTGACGTAAGTAACCTCACAAATTGTGTATGATTATTGAATATAGATTGAATCATAGGTACATACACACCTACGAGATCATCGTAGTAGGTACACTGCTTGTTCCGATTTATGTCCTTTTGTTGTTCTCTTCTTTATTGAGAGCCTGACACTTGCAATATGCCCCATCAAGTACCGTTGGAAGCAAACTTGCAGTGTTTGATGGAAGAAGCACTAATGCATCGTGCAAGGCCCTATACAACACTTTGCTAGTATTGATGTTAACCATTGTAACAGCAGTTTTTTGTTTAATTTTTTATTTGGGAATGAAATGGATTTGAGGGCTCAAATTGAGGATGAAATGATAATATGGCCTTTCATCCGATTATCAAAATCAATACACTAACGGTAAATTGGAGGGGTCCCAAATACAACTGGAACACCATTCCAGTCAATTTTTTTTTCACCCAGCTGATTTACCTTCTCATTAAATATATTTTTAATTTCAGTTAATCTGAATTGAAAATAAGAATTTGCCCTTTTTAGTACAAAATTTGAATTATTAGGGGTTTTAAATTAACTAGATCTCTTGTTCTAAATCATACGCTGAATTCACTCTTCTTGTGTTATAAAAAAATCTGTGTGTACTGTTTAATATATATACATGCACTTTGTCAACTGTCTCATTAACACAGTTCTAACCAAATGGTTTGACCAATTTCATTTCTTTTTCTTTCTTTTGGCTAATGGTGTAGAGTCTATGACAAAGTGTGCATCTTCTTCACGGTGCTCTGTTTCTAACATTACTTCCTGTGATTGCACGTACTGTAGCAGATCCCGAACTATCCGGCATTGAAAGTATGGCCCAGCTGAAATGTAGTTGGGTTATCATTAGCCCCTCCAGCTGCTCGGAGTCACCAATAGTTCTTCTGCTCGATCTGACTAATTTTCAGTCAGCAAGTACTGGAAATCATCCAAAGATAACAGCTGTTGTGCTAAATCCACAATGGAATACACTGCAGGGCAAGAAAAGAAAACAATGTAAACATAATAATTTGAATATTATAACAAGTGGGCATTGCTAAAAAATTGGTGACATCTCCAGTTGCATGGTTGATAAGATTGAGCTGATGCACTTTGCGGGCAAATATTTAATTTAAAATAAATGCAAAATAGGTATTTTTTGGGGGGATGCAAAGATCAAAATACATGTATGGTACATGTACATGAAAAACGAAGAACGGTCTTGAATGAAAAAAGTCAATCGGCACAACAAACCTGTTATCCTGAGCCCTTGAAGTGTTTGAGGAGACAGGCACAAACGTTTCTTCTCTTCCCTGTTTAAGCTTGTGTCATTTGCACCTTCTTGTTCCCATTCATCCAAGAAATGAAGGAAATCCGTCGTTAGATACTGCATATTAAATGAAAGAAATTAGTACTTTTTAGTCAAAAACAAAGTGTGTTTACGTAGGTTAACTGAATTCATTGACTTACGGAAATGATGGAAAAATTAGAAATGAGATAATTATAATACATTTAGTTGTGAATTTGGTTTGCAAAAGCTTGCTAGATCAGAACAAAGTATTCTTGATCGGGATTCAAAAAAGCTGTTCATGACGTTAGTGATGATTAGTCCTAATTTCTCAATGAATCATCACTTAAACTTCATTTCAAAACGTACCTTAAATCGTTCATCATCCATGCTTCTGTACGGCTCACGGTTTTTGTTACCCTTTTTTTCCCTGATACAAACTGGAGACATTGAGACAGTCAAAAAATTTGTTCATGTGTCGAATGAATGTGATCGTAGACTCGGTTTCAGGTAGGCCTCTCAGCTCCATGGCACTAGCAACACTCTCACTCAGTACCTAATTATGAGAAAGTAATATTGTTTTGACTATATTTGAAAACATTAATTTGCACGAATATCTTTTGAAATAGCTGGTACTTGTACAATTCCTAAAGCAGAAGCATGATATTTTTAAATGTATCATGAGCATCATGTGCTTCTTTCAGGTCTTTTATGCTAATATTTTATTCTGCCACGATTTTCAATAATTCTAGGTTCCAGATTTGGAGTTGGGTTTAAGATGGATAATTGGGGTTATGGTAATAATTGAGAATTTTAAAAGAACAGTTGTGATGAATACATGAACGCTGCCTCAAATTCTCACCTGCGCTGCCATGTATACACGCATACGTGTGGCTGGTCTTAAGTGGACATGATCTGGTGTCAGCTTGTGTAGCTGTCTCAAGCCTGGTGAATGTTTCTCCAGTCCTACGTCCCAGTCAAACAGCTGCATGATATGCGACCAAATGATTGGTTTCCCTCTAAACTGATGAGAAAATAAAACAAATAAGTATCAAGTGCACACAGATATTCCTAAATACGCAATGTATTGTATGTTCATTAAAAGAACACTTCATATTTTAGCATCAATGTGAATTTATAAAATGTCCACACTCTATAAATTGCAAACATAACAAAATAGTTACCCTCATGTTTCTTGTCTTGCTGTTCCATCCGCTATTCTCAAAGCAATTCCTTGTTGTCTTGATGAGATGTGGAACATCGCATATAAAGTAGATGTTTCTGGATGGGTCATTTGGGTTGGGTGTGCAATATGTGATGGTCCCTCGAGCACTACTGCTGCTGTGCATTATATAGAACTTTCTATTAGGTGCTGCGCCATCTGACACCAATGCCCGCACTTTAAAACCAGCGAATTCTAACGTATCAACTGCTTTCCAGATGATGTGAAAAAGTTGTGTCCCACTCACTCCGGTACAAGGGTAAAAAGCAAGGGGATGCTTCAAATTTGAAAATATCCCACGCACCATCAAGACAAGCACATAAGAAGCAATGGGTGGGTCTTCTGTTTTCCGCACTCTTCTTTCAAATGTGGCAAACTCCTCATTAATCTCTCCCATTTCCGTGAATCCGCTTATTTTCCCACTTCTTTGGGAAAACACAAGTCCGCTTTTGATTTTCATCTCATCAAAAATTATTGAAACATTCTTCTCCCTCTCCGCACATGACTCAAGCTTGGCTTCCTTCACCAAATGTTCCAAAACATCTGGATTGATACCACTTATTGCAACGGTAAAATGCGTGTAATCGTGAAGAGTAGACTGGTGCGGTAACTTGATGAAATTGGAATGTCTAATCATTTTATAGGCAGCTGGGGATTTTTCATAGAGACAAATGCACCACTTGATTATAGTAGGATGCCACCTATGTTAACGTTGCCTTGGGTCCTTGTGGCTTAGGTATCTCTTTTGCTCTTCCCAGAGCAAATGCATAGGCGTGTCCTTTTGCATGAGTAAGTCCATATAATTTTTGTTTTTTTCTACTATGTCAACAAGCGAACTTTGATCTTCTACCTCAAGCAAAACGCCCTCTTCTTTCATCATTTTAGCCACTTGCTTTTCAAGCGTTTCTATATGCTTGCGGGAGATGATGTTGTCATTCTTAAAATTTTCTATTTTTTTATCTTTTTCTTCAGTTGTCATACTGTCATGCCTTGCACTTGTACTTGCACCAGCATCTCTCTTCTTTTTTAGGTTCAGTTTTCCATACAGGTCATCTCTCTATCGGCCACATACATTACATCATTTTTTGCCAGCATTTGCAAGACCATTGCAGTTTAGGTTCTTAATTGTCATTGGGATAACCTTTCCCATATCAGTCACAACATAATTGCAATCAACTTTTGCAACTTCCTCCCCCTGGTTGTCCTTAAAAACTGTCCCCTTATCCCATGAAGCATAATCAAAATCTGAGCAAGGATTCCCAATGCAGGGGTTGATCTGCGCCTTGACAAATAGCGAATCTAAATCATCCTTTTGCAAGATATCTGGTATAGTGTGGAGGTGCTCATTTTTCTTTGGGACATTCATTCCACACACTTGTAAAGACCATGTGTTGTCTTTGTTAATGTGAATTGCCCGATCTACACATAGAGTTGTGTTGTCCAATGTTAGAAATACCCACTGATCATTATTCACCTTCCATGACAAGAAACCCATTCTCTCAGCCACACCTCTTGCTGCATCTTGTATTGATGAATCTTGCTCCGTTACATCTACAGTCGTGCAAACTTCACAGTTATCACTATGGGGTGCGAATCCATGCAACTCTATACCAGTGCACATGGGCATTGGTTTCTTTTTTGATTTTGATCTTTTCCACTCATCAAGTCGACGCCGGCAAATATTGCACACATAAGGTGGAAACACATCTTGGGTATCAATCGTTATCTCGATTCCTAATCCAAGACTAATGACTTTCTTGAAATCTTCTTTCAAATAAGGTTTGCGTTCAGATGTTATTGCCCGATTTTTTCCACACAACCTACATAATTTCTTCAATTTTTCTTGATGAACATCCATCTTGCTCCAACAGGTCAAACATAACCTGTGAAGGAATATAATAATAATAATAATAATTTAAACAATATTGTAATTGCACCTAGTAAAACAATGAAATTACCATTCTTTTTAAACCAATTCACCTGTGGGACATAGTGTATGCATTTGTTTTCCACCCTATTTTTATTGTTATTAAATAAATTTCAAACCACCAAATAAGTATCAATTTCAATAAAACTTGGCGAAGATACTGTTTCTAAAACAATATTAGTTACAATTCGTAGTAGTAACATGTACATTTCACGCAAAGAATACTTTGACTTTGTTTCACCAACCCATAATTTACCTTTTTAAAACATGCATGTTGATGTAATATTTAAAAACACAGGTTGAAATTGGAATTTTGGGTTATACTATTTTATTGGACATTGCTTAAGCTTCAATTTGAGATGTCACAAGCCCGACAATGAATATATGGTTGCGATGAAAAAAATATTAATTACAGCTGATTAAATATGCAAATTAAGAAATAAAAAAAGAAATTTCATGTATTGCTCATACAAAAAGGTTTTGAATTTGCTTTCAAAAATATTTTTTAAATCAAGCACATAACATGCTTAATCATTGAGAAATAAGACTTTAAATGTCGCTCATTAATTACGCAAATTATATGCAAATGAGCTTAGATTAAGATATTTTTAAAATACATTTTACTGCAATTAATCATACATTGCTTGTGAACAAACTTAAGGGTTTTTTATTTGTAAACTTTAATTGTTATTGCAACTTGACTGAAATTGGTATTAATTGTACAGGTTTATGGGTTGTTGCACTGCAGTTGCCGTAATTCTTTTAATTAATGACCATAAAATTAATATTAAATGTGTGGATTCATCCTAGAGTAGAAGCATTACAAGTTGAGATTAATTAAAACTCAGCTAGAGATAAATGACAAACATCAGTCTAAATGTTTATAAAATGATATTACTGTTGAATTCTGCTACCTTTTCCCGAATAAATCCCCAAAAATTAACTAAATTGAGGCAAAATTAAACAAGAAAGTTGTCGGGGCAAATTCGGGCGATTCTGGGCACCTAAGTAACTCATCTTATATGGTATTTGCCTACATATTAAGCCTAATGAGGTAAATATTCTGTGGGAACTGATGGAGAAGTCCCAAAAGCATTTAAAAACAACCAGATTGAATAAAACTCAAAAACTCACCATTTAGTGCGGCTATATTGCTCCATTCAAAAATCTAAATCAGCGAAAGAACCTGTTCGAAATCCGCAATTTTTCAACCAACTATTCCACTTTTTCATCAGCACCTCCTTTATTCACATACCAAACATCTACGTGTGCAAAGGTCACTGAATCTAAATATAGACAGAATTTAGTTGCTTGCACAGCAGAGGACTCCTCCAGTAATGATATACAAAGTGCTCAGTGGATGGCAAACACTGGCGGCATACATGATACCTTGGTAAAGAAGGACCTTGATGTGCACACGCATGGAAAACCCATTTTAAATCTTTTGACTGGAGTTACTGCTTAATTGGGCGTCATGACCTTACATCGTAAAAACTTGGCTGAGCGATATCCATTGCATTATGGGGCTATAGCGCTTTAACTAAAGGTCGGAACCTAGGCAAATATATACTTTTTCTAATCGAACACTGTTATGTCCTTAACACAATTTGACTCAATGTTAAAATTTTCCCTGTATAACATTTCCCCCTTGAGGAAGGGGGAAGCAGTCCGAAATTTTGCACCTCCACCCATCATTTTCTGACCTCTCTGGTCCCTATTGAATGAAAAACAGCAAGAAAATCAACTTTAGCACCAAAATTCTACGGGAACTGTTTCATTGACATACCAACCCACACTATTAGGGCCAAAGGATGTTTGGTTTGGAAGTAATGAGCGAAAATGTACCCCAATTGGTCGACCAATATTAATTTTACACAGTACTCTATGGGCTTACGAAATCACGTTTTCTGCTCTCACATGAAAACGCATTGAAATATCGGCGTGAACCTTTACAGATGGGTGAAGGCCAATCTATCAAGAAGGAAAACTTCATATCCTTATGTCGGGCCATCCCCCTTTAAGTACTAAAAAAAGCCCAGGTCATGATGGTCAGTAAAAAAACTTGCTTGTGAATTAAATATTCCCCTAACCACCATTTTAAACATGTCACAACACTGGGCCTGGTTCCAGACCAATTTAAAATTGCCAGAGTTGTTCCCATTCATAAGAAAGATCTATTAATTCTTCACAATTACAGGCCTTTTCACAGTACTTCCATGTTTTTCAATTTCACAAATATTAGAGCATCTTGTTTTAACAGATGCATTTCATTTGATGCATTTTTGAAGACATTGCTTTGAGCTTTTTACTGCAACCTTTGTCTGATGCAATGTACTAAGGTTTCATCTCGTAAATTAGCAAATGTGCTCCACATTTGGCTTTCTTTCCTGCTTGAGCACCAATCACACTCTTAGCACTACGTCCAAACTTATGGACCCTACCGAGTCAACCAACATAAACGTAAACATTGGTAAAAAAATAATGCACAGTTATCAATAATCAAATGATGTCCCTCATACTAAATATTAATAAATCTTTTATTGTGAAAATCTACTTTTACAGTGCAAACATTTGTGAGGTTTCACATGCATGTGTCATTTCATGTCTTCCATTTAGAAGTCCTAATGAATCTCTTCACAATATTGGTATTTGTAAGGTTCACCTGTATCATTTCATGATCTTTCTTGTCACAATACTGACATTTGTGAGGTTTTCATCTGTATGTTTCCTTTCAAGTTTCTTGTGACTAACATTAATAAATTAGTAACATCTTTTCACAGTACCCTGTAGTTAGCATTTTGTGAAGTTTTCACCTTTGTGTCATTTCATGCCGTTTCTCATGAGGAGCAATAACAAATATCTTCACAGCAGTGATGTGAGGTTTTTCAACAGTCTGTGCCACTTCATGGTGTTTCTTGTAATAAGCATTATCAAGACTTTTCACAATACTGACATTTGTGAGGTTTTTCACCTGTATGTGTCACTTCATGTCGTTTCTTGCAATAAGCATTAACAAACTTCTTTTCACAATGCTGACATTTGTGAGGTTTTCCGCCTGTATGTGTCACTTCATGTTGTTTCTTGTAATAAGCATTAATAAATGTATTTTCACAATACTGACATTTGTGAGGTTTTTCACCTGTATGTTTCACTTCATGTTGGTTCTTGCAATAAGCAGTAGTAAATCCCTTTTCACAGTACTGACATTTGTGAGGTTTTTCACCTGTATGTGTAATTTCATGTTTTCTTTTGTTACTAGCTATAATAAATCGCTTTTCACAGTACTCACATTTAAGAGGTCTTTTTCCGGTGTGTATTTTTTCATGTATGTTCTTAGCACCAATGTGGAGGAATCGCTTTTCACAATGCTGACATTTGTGAGGTTTTGCATCTGTATGTGTCACTTCATGTTGTTTCTTGCAATAAGCAGTAATAAATCTCTTTTCACAGTACTGACATTTGTGAGGTTTTTCACCTGTATGTGTCATTTCATGGGTTCTTTTGTTACTAGCTATAATAAATCGCTTTTCACAGTACTGACATTTAAGAGGTCTTTTTTCAGTGTGTATTTTTTTCGTGTATGTTCTTAGCACCAATGCGGAGGAATCGCTTTTCACAATGCTGACATTTGTGAGGTTTTATACCTGTATGTGTCACTTCATGTCGTTTCTTGCAATAAGCATTAATAAATGTATTTTCACAATACTGACATTTGTGAGGTTTTTCACCTGTATGTGTCATTTCATGTTGTTTCTTGTAATAAGCATTAATAAATGTATTTTCACAATACTGACATTTGTGAGGTTTTTCACCTGTATGTGTCACTTCATGTTGTTTCCTGTAATAAGCAGTAGTAAATCTCTTTTCACAGTAATGGCATTTGTGAGGTTTTAAACCTGTATGTGTCATTTCATGTTTTCTCTTGTTACTAGCAACAATAAATTGCTTTTCACAGTACTGACATCTAAGAGGTCTTTCTCCAGTGTGTATTTTTTGATGTTTGTTCTTATCATCAATGCGGAAGAATCGCTTTTCACAATACTGACATTTGTGAGGTTTTTTACCTGTATGAGTCATTTCATGTTGTTTCTTGTGGGAAGCATTTATGAACCTTTTTTCACAGTACTGGCATTTGTGTGGTCTTTCACCAGTGTGTATCTTTTCATGCTGGCCTTTGTATGCAGTAGAAGAAAATCTTTTCTCACAGTACTGACATGTGTATGGTTTTTCACCTGTATGTAACTGTTCATGTTGTTTCTTATGATAAGAGGGTCTCCTTTTATGTTGTATTTTTTGACTAGCAGTCATATTGTTATACCAATATGGTTGGATTCTCCTCTCATGGTTGTGAACATGGGATAAGAATTGTGGTACATTGTCAAATTGACGTCTGCAGTATTTGCAAATCAGTGGCGTTAATACTTTCCATGGGTTCTTCTGTTCCATATCTGAAAGTGAAAAAGTTATGTGCAAATCAATCACAGCATACTGATGCATACGATTATGGGGTTAGCTTATGACAATGGATTTCTCATTTCTCTAATGAGGGAATTTGTCTCATTTGGGCCTCATTAGAAACCCCATTACCACTATAAACTTTTGACAACTTGTCGGAATAGTCGGAAGAGGTTGCACACTACTTTATGGCAGCGCCTGAAGCATAATGATTCAACACCCAGCAATAAATGTTTCTTCAAAAACCACACCTTCCAGCGACCTCCTTGCGGATGGAGAAAACAAATCGTGGGTTTTGTTGACTACATGTCGGGGAAGGTAGGTATCGTTTCGTATTGCCCTCTCACTTTTAAGAGAGCACAATGGGCTGGTAATAGCTACCTTCTGTGACCTTACCTTTGCACAGAAATACCACTGGACAATCTGGAGGCAGAAGGTCGCGAAAGATAGCTTCTCATTAACGCAACCCACCTCAACACTGTCTGGCCGAGCTACTGGTAAGAAAAGCTTGGATGACGGTCTCTCCCCTCCGCTTAACCAACATATTAAGTAAATCTGTTTGAAAGTGGAAGCCGAAATCCATTCAACCTTGTCAAAAATGTGAATGGAGCACCCTTTACAATGTATAAGAACGCCCAGGATGAGGATTGAGCTCGAACATCATGTGCCCTGATTACGGAGCCAGTCAGCCGAATATGGTGTTTCTTGTGCACATCTCGGATGACCGAGGTAATCCAGGGGCTGATTGAGTCTCTAGCTGCAGGATCATGTGGTGACTTAACAAAAATCTTATTTCACTGGTTGTAGTTGTGTTATTGTCTTGAATTGTTTTGTTTTTTGGTATTGTGTTAAGGATTTTTTTTTAAAAATGTAAATGAAAATCATGAGTAGGTCGGCAGATTTTGGTTTTATGCCAATTCACCGTGGCTAATTTGCAGTTAAAAATTAGTGGCAGGTTTTTCTCGAGTCTGTCAGGTTACGGCAAATATTTTTTTTAGCCCAACAAAGGTCATACTATTGTGATTGTCCTCTAGTTTCCCTGCTTTTTGTGCAATTGGACCTCAGTGGACATACACAACCATTCATCATTGAGCCTCCTTGGTGCATAAAGCCTGGATGAAAGAAATCAATCAAGCCTATACAGGAAAAAAGCATAAACCCCATTATAATTGAGAATGCTAGGGAGTCTCATGCATAACCAATATATTGATTTTTATTGCCTTGGTCCATTTGCACACTGGGAGAGGTTCATACCTTCAGCCACACACCAACTCTTCATTAGCAAGTTATAAAGAATAAATATGACTAAATGAAAATGTAATACTTTAGTATTCAAATCAAATTTTATTGAATAAAATTGCCTAATTTTTATAAAATGAGCCTGGGATTCTTGAGAAATATAGTTTTTAAAATAAAATTAGGAAACTCTTCATCATACAAAGAAGTGCTACTCGGTACATTGACAAGTACGTAGATTGCTGAACCGTGCATTAGTGGGTTTCGAACACTGATCTCTATACAATGTACTGGAAACCTGGGCTTCGTAATTGAGGCACTGACGGCCATATTGGTCATCCAAAAAAGAGCCCAAGCAGTTGGTTAAGAAAACCCGGTCATTAACAAAATTTGTTCCCATTGAAATGTGGATAAGCGACATAACAGACTACAGAATCAACCAATTCATTAAGCACTCGGGATACAACCTCTGTTAAACAGGTGTCTCTGGAATGCTATTGTGTTCGGTAGACCAAGATATCCGCCCGTTGCTCCATTCATCTAATATACAATTACTGTTGTGTAGCCAATCCATTGTATAGAGATCAGTGGTTATAGTGCGACTGCGATAAAACTTTAAATAGGGCACATGTGAGGGCACATGTGGTCCAGTGGATACGACGACCGGCTCATGATCTAAAGGTCGTGGGTTCGAGTCCCGCTGCGGCCAATGTGTTGTGCACTTGGGCAAGGCACTTTACCTCGCTTGCTTCTCTCCACCCAGGAGTGAAATGGGGAGCTGTTAGAGGGAATATCACAATCTAAGTGCTGATAGGTAGTGCGCTAGTTGGCCTGGCAGCAAACCTTAATGAAGCGACATGATTCTGATGATTTCCTGATGCAGCGTAATGATAATAGGCCACGCGCTTTGAATCCTCAGGTAAAAAGCGCAATATAAATCCCGCTATTATTATTATTATAAATATTACGCGACCTAGGGTTGCAAAATTCCCGGGAATTTTCAGAGCGGGAAATTTTGGGAATTAACAGGAATTTATGGGAATTTTAGGAAATTTTCGGGAATTTTCAAAACAATCTTTTGAAATTGATACAAACTATTAAGTCCTTTTGTTCAGATTATTATATTGCTCTGTACACCAGTGAAATGCTACAGAAGAACATACAAGCAAAAACAAGCATGTTTTAAACAGAAAATAACCATCAACTCTTTACAAAAACAATACATGTTTGGGTCAATTTGTTTTCTATTCTATCGCTTACTGGTCTTGTTAGTTTGTATCCTGTAAACCACCCACCTTGAGTTTACCTTAGATTTAGATCTTCAAAATTAACTTTACTTAAAGCCACTATCAGCGATTTCTTCACGATATAAACAAATCGCGCCCCCTATTTTTCATCAAATTTTTTGCACTGTTGTATTGAAAATTGTTGTAGTAAAGGCCCCTGTAAGTGGCTAAGCACAGCACCCCAGATTTGTAAAGATATGATTTGTATGCTTTGTTTACTAATAAAAGTCGGGATCCGACATTTTTAAGGCCCAGAAATATTCCTAAATGGCATCTTCAAGACCGCTTTAAACTGCCTAAGTATCTGTTTTTCACAACGAAAAGTAATATAAGGTGTTGATATGCCCTAACACTAGCAATTAAGAGACAAAATGGGCATTTTGAATTTGGAAAAAATGACTGATAGTGGCTTTAAATGGTTTGACTGCTTCCTGTAACAAGCATGAACATTTTCAGTGGAAATTCTTCCATGGGGGGGGGCACAAGCCCCCTGCTCAGAAGCCGAGCCCCTCGCCAGCCACCCAAATGAACTGGCCATTTGTACAGTGTCTATGGAGAAGGGGCCCAAATTCGCCCCCTCAGAAAATGAAATTCAAAGGTCCCTAACACAAAAATGTATTTAAAATATGTTAAGTATAGTCCAACAGAAACAAGACCTTTACAAACATTTTGGAGGTAGTGAACTTGGGAATGCGCAGTTTTGGCTAGATTTTTATCGAGTGCCCTGACTAGATACCTTTTACTAATTTGGCCTGGTAGCAGTGATGTCATTTTTAATTTACCACAAAACAGTACATAAATTGAAAGGAAGCCTACCACCCAATGTTTTTATTTTTCATGGGGAAGAAAGAATGTTTTAAAGGTTTAAACTTAATAATGCCCAAAATTGAAAATTCCCGAAAAAAAATTCCCAATATTCTGGCCCTTCAAAATTCCGGAAAGTTTCCAGGAAAGTTCAAAATTCCCGGAAATTTCCACCCCTTTGAAACCGTCGCGACCCCTTATCAAATGTCCACGGTTTCATGGAGTGTTAGTGTTAGGCCAACTAAAACCCTTTGTAATCACAAAATGATATCTAAAACACCCCTCTTTGACATTTTCCTATCCTTACTAAGTTTTAAATAGAGTAGTTTTTTTGCAATACAAAAAATTCTTAACGGAACTCGCTCCTACTTTGTGGCTCAACGAAGTTCACAGGGATGAGGCTTGTGGCAAACTTCTGATGTCATGTGATATAGTTTTCGCTGGCTTATGTTTTGGTATTACATGCGGCGTTGTAAGTATACCAGAGGGGATAAACATGGTAGCTTCCATGATCTTGTACAGTTGTACATTTGCGAATAAATCTGATTTTTTTCGCAAGGAATATATTACTCCAATGGCCATTGAAAAATGTGCAAAAAATAAAAAAAATATATTTAATTATATATGTGCCCATAGATTCATACCAACCTAAATTTTGATATTTTTTTTAAACTGGAAAAAAAAATACATTCGATCACCATGTTTAACATAATATTTTTAGCTTGTTTTTATTTTACAGGATCAGGGCAACACACAATCATTGACAAGCCTTACCGGAGGGTAGGACCACGATAGCTTGATTTGGGAATTGGGGATTTCCAAACGGCTAATTGGGGAACTGCTACGTGCATTTACTTCGGCAGTCTCGGTCCCACCCAGTGACATTACAAAACATCTCTTCAACATTTGTTCAAAAGATCTAGTAAATATCATGATAATTTTACGAAAAAATTATTGATCAAAATCCGCCAAACCCCGCCTGCACAATAGTGTAATTTCCACTAACAAGTCATTTCGATGTTATATAAAAAAGTGTATTTGTGACCAGGCCTAGTCTTGAGTCAAGTGTGTAACCGTTCGATATCTGTAAGAGCGCCCTCCTACCGCCACAGTTCTTTTGAACAGGAATAGCACCAGGAAGTTTTGAGTTGATTGACATTTTGAATTCGTTGTTGTGTTAGGTGGGCTAAAATTCAGCTTTGAGGCCACATTTTATGAAAAGGGACCTTAAGAAATGAATTCGCTTCAACTGGGGTTCTTGGGAACTGCTGGAGAGCCGGAAAAAGGGCGGGGTCTTAAAGACATGAGGTTTTCAAAAAGAAGAGCCCCAATTTTTTCTTGAACCCGGTTTTTTACATATGGAATGCTTACCAATGTAATTATATCACACCTGAAGTGAATAAGCGAATAAGCAGTCTTGTAATAAGATGATGAGTTAGAGTTTCTGTCGTGCACGACAGAAGCATGGTTTCTATGGGGGACGATTACGATAGCGGCAAGTTCAAAACAAACAAGCGTGGGTTTGCGGTTTTCTTTTGCACTACAACGATCCCAGTGAAATTTGAGAGGAAATTGTATCCTAAAAATATCCTCCCTGTCAAAGGGCCGCACTACTTGTACTCTTTCCAAAGTCATCAAAATATCATGTCAAGGAGGTGGATAATTCAGGCACTGCTGTGCCTAAATAAGCAACAACAAGGTTCATAGCGAGCTCAAGCGAAGCTCTTATTAGAAAACGCGTATGTGCGTATTGACAGCTATTGAAAATCTATAGTCTGACAGGTTTAAAAAATACCGACCCTCATTTGATCCCCCTTTCGTTCTTACCATTAACTCCTACGGAGATAAAAATCGACGGGAACTTGCCAAAATATTGTAATTTAATTTGTAGTCCGATATTCAACAAAGAATTTCTTTTAATTCTCCATTCTGTTGGATATTTTGTTTTCTCGCAAATTTATTTTTTATGTACTTGTTTTCTAACATTAAACCTATGATAATGTTGTGCTGATATTTTAAAAATCGTGCTTAGAATAATTAAATACGATAAATAAATATTTTTAAATAAAATAATAAAAATTCACCAATAGATGGCGCCCTTTTAAATTCATAATTTCTTCAGGGGAGGGCGGCCAAGAAATCCTAATTTTAGACGTTGTCATTGGTTTAACACGTAAAAGCGAGGATTACGGCAAACAAACATTTCTTTGATGAAAGCTGTCATCAAGTAGAAAGAATAAATACGACTTAAACCAGGGGGGTCGGACACGATCTGCTGGATTTGGGCATTTGGGATTTCCAAAGGGTAATTTATGGAATTCTTGCATGCATTTTGGCAAATATGACAATGAAATTGAAAGTGTATCTGAGCGCTCGCTTATAAGGTTCTACCTGCATCATATTATGTTCATATCCCAATTGACCTCCGTGTCCCATCCCAGAATCCTTGATAGGAACAAATCATTTTTTTTTTAATCTTTCAAATAGGTGATTTTAAATCAACTTGAAAGAGTATGTTTCAACATGAAAAGAAATATGAGAATTAAGATAATATGTCACTGAATTAACCCAAAGATATTTTAGTGGCTTACAAAGTCAGTGATTTCCACACAGTGAGAAACTGAGTCCCAATGCCTCACCACATTGTATGGAATTACCTTTGGTTGCCAGTTCAAATCCAGCAAGACCTGAATAAAATGAAGAAGGTTCTCAATGACCATGTTGCCACCTTAATCCGTGCAGTGGGACAGTCAGTACAGGTTCAATGACAATAATGAGTTTGCCAGTTCGAAATTGCCCAATGCACATTGAATTTTTGAGTGGCTATATTTTTTTGTAATATATGACTCCCAAATCAAAGCGCACAGGCTACTGGAAGAGCAAACTTTTTTTTTTGATTATTAATACTATTAACGCTGATTATTTTGATATTAATTTTGACACTGAATAGGGGGATGGATGAATGATGGTTGATTTGGAAATGCGTCGGAAAGGGGTAATATTCTTTTGTCTTTGTATTTTATTTGAAGAACTAGGGTACAAATTATGTACCAAAATATCATTGGGCGAGCCACAATTTTTTGTTCGGGGGGGGGCACATATGGGGGTATTTTCGGCAGCGGGGGAAAGCATATATTCAAATTTGTTTAGTATTGGCCGATGTAATCACACCAATTTTTTCAGGTGGCAAGGTACGTGGTGCCCACAAGTTTATAAATATGAGGTATATAATATCCATATATACAATACGGGATAAAATCAGACAAATGGCCGCCACAGACCCCGAGTAAGCCATGTGGACGTCTAGAGCGAATAGCGCCGCACAGAGCATAAATTCCAATGTTGCTATCCTTGAATTTTATTGTGCTTCGATGGGACACGGAGGTCAATTGGGATATGAAACAACAGTCAAACTCGTTATTTTTGAGAAATCGGAAAGAGTTTAGTATTCTGCCACCACCCCATTATTACTAGCAAAGAGCGTTGACATGAATAAACCGCATGTTTACAGTGACATGAGATGAGATTTTTTTAAGGATACGAATTTCTCTCAAATTGCACAAATGATTGTATACCACCTACCTGAACGTTTGGAATGTTTATTGTACAAACACGTACACAAGAAAAAGCAAGCAAAAACCGGGGAACCAAGCCTTGTTTTTGAACTTGCCTGACTAGAGTCGTATAATCTAACTTGGCCCCATAGTCATGGAGAAACAAGCCGTCTAAAATCATCTTATTATTGACGAAAAGACGGCATACGTTGGCGCTTAATTCCTTCAGGTGTAATCTAATACATTGTGAAAGCTGTCACAAACAAATAAAAAAAGCAACAAAAAAAACCGGTTCGAAAAAAATTTGAAAGGTGCGCTTCTTTTGGAAAAAAAAATCTTCCTTCCTCATGTCCTTTTCAAGACTGGGTTTTGTTTTAAGGGGCCGATTTAGTGTGCAGGAAATGCAGAAGAATACTAAAGTTCAGTACCGTAGAATCTTGTCGAAATCTTGTGTAGGGCCACTCGTTTAAACAAAGGTCACCTACCTTGTACTTCCACATTAATGACAATCTGCAATTAATGGACTGGTTGGGATATGGTAAGAGGTTAGATTGTAACAAAAGGGCACAACCAGTCGACCGACAAAAGTACACATTCAAGTCACGGTATGTCGCACGTTCCTGATTTTGGCAACTCTAGATGGAGCGACACCACTAAATCACTGCCGGCATTTTGTGTAAATGATGGGTTAGTTCGCGGAAAAACCAGTCGATTGTAAGCAATTGTTATGGCACAGTGTGCTGTAAAATTTCTTGTGACATTGGGGGTATGGGGATGAATGAAATGTTTAATGACCAGAGTTTGTGAAAGAGATCCATTAGCTAGCAACATGTGCTCGGGCGGAAGCGGTGGGGGCTCAAAATGTGCCATTTATAAGCTAAAATGCTAAATTTAATTGATGTGTAATAAAACAGAAGCGCGGGCGAAGCGCGCTAAAAATTTTGCCATGGGTTAAGGACACTATTATGGCAAAATATTAGGGTATTTTTGGCAACAAAACGACATCAACGGGGGGCATCAACATTGGGTTGGTGATCGTATTGACCATACCCCCCTCATCAAATTATTGGTGGGGGAAGACCTCCCCCCGCATGACGGAAAGAATCGCCCCGGGATTTACCCTTATGGTAGGGGTGCATGGTGCGTAGATAATTGTTGATTGGTGTCACAATTGTTAATATTTAAGATGAAAAAGTAAGCAGACAATGTTCTAATAACTTGGAATATCAAAATAATAAATTGAATCGTAACAATATACTAAGGTGCGCTTCGGAAGTACTAGCCGTCTCGGATAACTACAGCTTGGGTTTTACGTGTCTGGTGGAAAAAGAAGTGTGGCGCTATTCAAAGCCCTGATCTTCGCATTCTAAATCCTGTATCGGTGGATCAAACGGGTTACCAGTGATTGTTTTTAAAAAATTTCACATTTTTTCGGAAAAAAGTACAAACTTACCTTGTATGACGTCACTGTCACAGTGACGTCAAATATGATGTCACGTGGGAGTTGGAATTTGAACTTATTTCCCAAGTCAATTGTTAAGCGCGTGTATTAGGGGGGAGTCATGGGAGCCGTATTTTGGTGGTGTGCGTCCCTAGATTGTCAGGTCAGCTGCAGCTTCTACCGAACAAAATACTGTCCACGGTGGGGGGGCGGGATTAGAATACAAGTATTTCAGACCATGGGGGGTAGGTACACGATCTGCAGTTCGATGTTGGGGCATTGGGGAGAGTTCCAGCATTTAATTTTGTGGAAACGTTTACGTGCAATTTGGTACGAGGCAGATCTCGGCCCAGATGACATTAAAAAAAAGCATCTCCTATGCGTGTTGAGGTGCAAAAGATCTTAGGTAATATCAGGAGAAATAAGAAAACATATTGACTTCCAAAAGCCGTCGGGTAGTGGGATAACCCCGCTGCACAATAAGTGTGAAGTGTTTCCAATAACGGTCATTTGATTTAAGATATTTATGACCAGGCCTGAGTCTTAGTCAAGTGCTTGGTGTAACCGTTCAATATGCGTAGAGCGCCCTCCAGACACCGGGAAACCGTTAACTTTGAAACAACTAGCAGGGGCCAGTAAGTTGACACCGTTTTGAATTGCTGTTTGCTTTTAAGTGGCATGGTCCCTACACGGAGGGGGGGGGGGATAGGGGAAAGAAGATGCGGGCGCGGGGGGGGAGAAGGCCAGGCCCCGAGGGCTACGGCCGCCCGCCCCGCCGCCCCCCGCCGAGTTCAGTGAAATGTAGTTTGGACCCCGCGCGCTTAAGTATTTTTACATCTAGTTGAAAGATAAGCAGCTGGGCCCTGAGCTGTGACCAGGGCTGGACAGGTGAAGTTTTGTTCACTCTAGCGTGAAGCACCAGGTTTTATTTTTGTCTGAGTGGAAGGGGTCCCAGGGCCACGATTTTTCAAAGGGGAATTATGCGTGAGCATAAGGAGTGTTGTTCACCCGAAAAGAGGTGCGATATTTCAGACAAAAGAATCGTATCACAAAAATCACTAATTTTGTAGAGAAATGGTGCATCATACCGAAAGTGTTTCGATTAAAAAAATCAATAAGTAATCCAAACAATTTTTATACACCTAGAGAAAGGACATCTAAGATTAACGGAGTGGTTACTTTGGCCCCAAAATGATTTTGTGTCTCACGTGTTAGGGAGTACGGAGGGGGGGTCATTATTTATGGCCGTGGGGGATGGGGGATTTTCGAGAAGAAAAAAGAGGGGCACAAGCTTTTTTTTATCGGCAAAATTTTCGCGTTCCCCCCCCTCGCTTCCGTTCAAAAATTTACGTTCCCCCCGCTCATGCCGATTCCGCCATTTAAGAGTTCATGGGTTGGCCCCCTGTCTCGTTTGAGGTGAAAACTTTCACGGTCCCGGGGGCCCCCCCCTCTCTTAAAAAAAAAAATTCGGGGTCCCCTCTCAATCCTGCTCCACCAAGAGCACCCGCTAAATAAGACCCATCCCTTTATAAAATCTGGCGACCCTTTATCCATTAAGATGGCACTGAAACCGACTGTTAACAACCACCAAACAATTAGGCTTGTCCTTGACACGAATTCACACGTGGGTTGAAACCATTACAATTCCATGGCGCGTTGTTTTTCCCAGCTTTTTCTTCCATAGTCTTCGAATGAATGAATTGCGGTAATCAGCCTCAGGCCTCAACAGGGGTGTTAGTGGAAGTGGGTGGGTCCAATGGCGATTCCAGAAATATTCATGAAATCATGGGGAAGGACGTGGCCGATATGTCGATGGCCTACTATAGTTTATGTAGGTTGTCAGGCTCCTCATGGAGCTCTGGAAAAAAATCCCTAAATCGGTCATTAGTCTTGCCTGGAGGGATTGATTCCCCACCGGGCCTCGGGTTGATGAATTCCGATTCAATTTTTACCATACGGCAAGAAGACAACAATTTGTTCTGGCAGAGACTGTTTGCTCGGTTGTATAAGGAGGAAATTTGTGTGGAAATAAAATGGTAAGCATTTGAAAATTGCAATTTTGGGCGCCTCGATGTGCCAAAAAGGGGGGTCACCGTATGACTGCTGAGGGGGAAGCGTTGATCTTTTATTCAAATTTATTCTCATTCTCATTATATGCAGGGAGGTCAACGCCATTGCAATTCATGGGGCTTGACGTTGTTTTGGTCCCCCTACTTTCTTAAGCAGCATATTGAGACACCAAAACTATTCCTTAGTTTGTCATCCTTGAGCTCCACAGCACATAATTTGCACCATTTGGTGTGGGGGGGTTTTAGTCCAAAGTAGGAGCAACGTAAAATTTGATCCCGTGTAAAACTGAAATTGGACCCTTTTTATTGATGTGGTTGCTGGTTTTTAAGACCTATAACTCTTAACCCGTAACGGTACGTTTGTAGATAGTACAAACTATAACCTTTTCCTGAATCCTTGTGGCGAGAGAAATAACATGGTGAGCGGAGGGGAGGGCCCATGCCTGAAAAATGGTCAACTCAGCGCAGGCGCTGCAACAATTTTCTCAGAAGCGCCGGGGGGGAGATGATGTCCGCATAACCATCATCTGGCAGACAGGGTGGGTGTAATTTGGTTGGCTAAGAATCCCACCGGCCACCGGGGCTGAGCCAACGGAGCTAGAGATACGGTGAGCAATTCACACCATGATTGGTGTAGGTTTACATACTTTATTTTTCACGATCACGTAAAGAAAATCACAAGACATGGTTCAAATTGCCACATTTGCATATACCAACTCACTGAAAATCACCCTACGACACCATCTTTGATTTCGAGACCCTTGGGGTCTCATAACAGATGGCTGACTATACTCAATTTTGTTACCAATTAAATAAACATTTGTATTATGAGCACCAACAACACAACATATGAGCCTGCATAATCAAAATGGCTCAACTATACTTCCTTTGCACCAATTTTCAGGTTAAAGGTGCAATGCACTCTTCATGAAAAGCCGATTTCCCTTTTTCTAACAGAACAATTCCCATCGCATACAACTAAGAGTGTCTAAAAAGTACGAGGTTTACACATGTCAATCCTTTTTTATGCACTCCAACATGGGAAAACATTAAACCAAAATTTTAACATGACCACGGTAGCCATAACTTCCGCATATGGCAGCATTCCTATTGTAAACTTCACCTCATCACAAAAAGGGGGGAAAAGGAGCAAATAGCATTTCGACAAACTGACAATTCGATACCACAATAGATATTGTAAACGCCAGAGCAGTCGGCCGCACTTCAAAAAATTGATTATTCTAAAATGGCACCACTCTTTGCCCACATGACCATAAGCAAACTTAACATTCTTCTCATTCAAAAAGATCACACACCACTCGCCTTCCTCCTTCTGTAACTCCTGTTTACATTGCAAAACTCACTCAAGCCATCACAACTCACCTAATTTCAACCTCTCATAAATGATCATGGAGGGCAGATCCGCACTCACGACAGTGATAGCCCAGTGCTCTGACATGCCATCATGTTTCGCATTTCCGCTATCCTAAGCCCTGCAATGCCGCCATACTAACTACCCAAGTCCCTTCAATTGGCACAGCTCTTTTAAGCGTCATCCAGCGTCTCAAAATCAACGTACTAAAAGTTAACATTCCCGCCACGTCTGCAGGTCGAAGTCTCCATTACATCCGTCGGACCTATACATAAACCCCCTGCACTACTTCAAGCTTAATATAAACTACATTAACACAACAATATTCCAAACCGCTTTCAAACAGCACGTGAGTAACTCGAGTTCGCGCAACATTGGCCACAACACAAACGGTCAATGCACCTGTCTCAAATTATACAAATATTTATTTATAAATTGTTGGATTTTGGTCATGAGAACCCAGATGAAGTATTTGACACACGTTTGAATATAATTTTAACCAAAAGTTCAAAAAATAAAAATGTATATTTTCCACTCGCATACACAACACATGCAACTCGGACCACGTTGAATCACAATGCAGGCACAACAGCTCTTCCCGTAAACGCTATTCCACACTAACGAAGCCAAATCTTAATCTTTAACCTGAAACCAGAGTTCTCATTATCAACACCATCACACTAATCATATGACCTCAACCACCTCCACATTCAATCCCAAGATATTTCGCCTACTTAACGCGCTGGGTCCATCTGTAAACATTCGTACCTAATAATACTGATCTCCCAGTAATGAGCCAAAACCCTAAATCACGAGACAAATCACAACACACTATTACTGTACTGCAACGCACACCCCTCGACAACACCCTATCAACCACTTCCACCCACTATGCTTAACACATTTGGCCCTACGCATACCGAAACGCTTTTTTTGAATTTTTTATACCGCGCAGCGCTAAGTTTGTACAAACAACCATCCTCATTCAGTTGCAATCACTGCATGACTTTAAATTTGGATAGACTAACAGACCTGAATCATCACAGACTGAACCTTTTGAAACGTACAGCTTTAGCACTTAATAAACACTAGCGTGGCGCAAATTAAAGGATATGAGTTGGTAATAGAACACAACTAGAAATGTTACAAAGCATGGTGTGAATTTACCTTTTGCAATCACAGTTTTGTTCTGCCTGCTGTGTTTTAAAAACATTGAATTGTAGATCCCAGATTTAATTACAGAGGCATCTGAATAATATCAACAGCAATCCACGATTTGATCCAGCTCCTTGAAGTCGTCCTCCCTCATCGTGGATATCACTCCAAACTTGCTTCATCTCACCCATTTAACAAATTTATAAGGTGAACTTAAGCTTCTCACTAACATCTCCAACCCACAAAACCCCTCCTCCATTACCCCACAGCCCACGACATTTTTAGTGTGTCTAACTCACAATCAGTGGTTCACGGGAATCAAAGTCTACAAATATAATGTCCCGTCATTGGTTCTCAGTAGGTCCATGCGTGGCGGGGTGTCTTCAGCTTCTTTCGTTACTCGTTACTCGTCCGTCGACTTGATGGCGTCGCTAAAACTGCAGTACCTTAAAAGCTAATTTTTAATCATAAATCTTAAACGCCGAGCTGGCCATCTTTTCCCACCCCGAATAAAATCCGATTTGTGCACATGTCACAGCGGGGTTGGGGTCCGTATGCGTCAATCCCGGGCATAAGTGAGAGAACTAATGCAATATACATGATGCTGGGTTCCTGTCATCGTAGGTGCAATTCTATCAGTTCTAATCACTCTCCATTGGTTAGGGGGGCGCCGCCCCACAGGCAATGGGACAGAACAATGCATTAACCATGTGTTCTTGGTGTATACTTGGCTGTTGAGCATACTTCACGCTGAGTAAATAAAAGCAAAGCATGTGGTAAATCAGGGGGTAGAAAATTCCACATTCACACCGCTTGCTTCGTCAAATGGCGGTTTTATACCGGTCGTCTGCGGCCACCACTCTCCTTAAATTATGTTATCATTCAAAGTCCATTATTGTCTGTTATGAAGTCGTCCGCACCAAAAGTCCGCCCATCCCCAGAGATTGTCTAGTTCGCCATCACGTCTGAAGTCCGTCCCCCCATCTCCACCGTCTATGTTTTAGAGCGAATCTCCATTTCTGAAGTCCTGTCTGCTCATCGCCCCATTTATTTTTAGCTCGCATGGTCTGAAGTTCGTTCTGCTCATCGCCCCATTTTATGTTTAGCTCGCCATGCTGAAGTCTGTACTTCTCATACGCCCCAGAACTTTTCGATCGGCGTAAGCCGCAAAATTCTATCAGAGCCGACCAGGTCCACTAGTAGAGTAGATATGGGGTGCATATTTTGGGGGAATTTGGTGCACTTGTGATAAAAGCAATGACGATTTGGCCCATAGTCGTATGGCATGTCCTAAGAAAGACTTTTGCTATAATGGTCATCTCAAATTGGTGTCCGGGCTGATTAAATGCGGCCATTTTTCAAAATGGATTCCATATTCTTGCGGGTATGTTATCCTTTATGAGTTGTTGGAGATTGAGTTTGATACATGCGGGTTGCGTTTTAGGCATTCAAGCATGGGATTGTGATGCACATTGGATTTTTTTACAAAAACTTTCGAGATCATAATGGGCCATTGCATGTTTATCCCATGGCAGTATTACGGCAATTTTCCAAAATGTCCTCCATTAAATTAGCTATGTTGTCCAGTCTTTGCAGGTTGCAATGAAATAAATATGTATAAGGTCTTTTTCATGACATCCAAATAAAGTGAAAACAGTTTTTATTTGAGGCTTTCAAATTGGTTGCAGACAGCAGTTTGGCCATTTTCAAGATGGCGGTCAATATAATTAACGCTTTTTAATAATCTGTTTTAAGATTGTAGCTTATGTTAGTTAGAGTCGACAAAGTCTTCACACAGGGTTTGCCTTAAGAATAGGTTTTACTTAATAACACTATAGGTTATTCGGGATATAACAAAGGGTGTGATGGTTCACTTACAAGATCTACCACTGATGATATGCATCAAGGTTTACCATGTCAGAGAGAAGGTTGTTCACCATCCTTACTTCTTATGTGAATGAAGAGGTATTTTGTGATAATACCGGGCAGCAAAATAACCGTCCACAAAGGCAACCATACCCAAGTGGTTGCCCAAACTTTATTTTATTAAAAGGCATGTTTTTCACTGAATGTGATCCTTCCTTGATTCCCAACTATAGGGCTACATTCTGAGGCTACAACCATTGTAAGCTATGGTGGCAGAATATTGGTATAGCAGGATTTTACTAGTACCATTGCTGTGCAGGACAGAAAAATAGAAATAGAACTAGATGGCTTTGTGGTCTTAATGTTAAATCATGGGGGTGGCTGCTTCCTCCAATGAATGGCACACTCACGAACTTACTCAAGAGCCGCCTATCAAGTCGATTACTGATTGTGGGGTAGTCAAATGATGAGTTTCATCTCATGAAGCTTCCATGTTCCAAGTAAATGAGTTTAACTAGAACGAAAGAGAAAGTGATATATGAACACATCTTCTGGGACAACCCTTCAGAAGTTTAGAAAAGTATGCCAAAAACTTCCAATTGTGGTTGCAAGGAGGGCAACAGATGCAGATGACAGGAAAATGCTTGAAAGCAACTCTCCATGCAGCCTGTATTCATACTTTGAATAATTTGCGACAATCAAAAGATCTGCTCGATGTGCATTCTGTGTTTACCTTTAGATGCTAACGGCAATCTCTTGTTATGAATATAACCACAACTTATCTAAGACCCTTGATGACCATCACTTCCACTCGTTCAGTCAAACTCTAGTTCTCCATGCTCATTGCTCTTGGGATTCATATGCCGTTGAGATTGAGAAAGAATGAACCCTTCGTCTGGAGCGCAGATTTTTTCGATCAACAGACTGTGCCAACATTCATGTCCGGCAGCTTACAAGGACCAGTGTTTTGGATACAACTCTCTTCTTGTTAAAGCATGTAACCAATGCGTGACCTTTTCCATGTCAGCAATTCTAGAGTGAAACATACCTACGTACCCTGATGTCCGAAAGATCTTGCTAACAGTTTTTGCGGATAATTTTTCAACACAGATCAAGAAACTTGCGTAACAGTCTATATTATACACTACTACTCTACTATGCCATTCTCCTTTAAAACTATGTTAACCACTTTTCCCTGCGTGGATTGATGTATTTCCTCAAGCCTCTCAACATGCATTTCATCTGTGATTCTGCAGCTGAAGAAATCCAGCTCCACCATCCTCTCTCAAATTATCGCCCTTTATCCTATTTCTTGGAAGGTGATTGAAGATTAGTAAATCAGTTTAGACTTATCTCAGCGGTAACGATCTCCAGGTTCCAATGCGTCAATATAACGTCAATTTCACAGTGCGGAGACTGCATTGTTACAGTCGCAGAATGACATTCTTGATTGGTCCTTGACAAACAAAGAGGCTGTGTTAGTGTTATTAGACTCCAGTGCCGCTTTTGACACTATTGCATAACCAGCTCTTATGAAATGCTTTATGAAATAACTGGCACGCATTAATTGGTTCTTTAATCCTACCTCGATGACCGAACTCACTCTAGATCGATCAAATTTGCTTTCACAAATCCTGCGGTAGATTGTTTGTAGTTCCACAGTGTACTGTTAACTGGATGTATTGGACTTCAATCTTGTGTCTCTGCCCCACTACAGGACATCAATTAGCTGCCCATGGTGTTCAATCTGTCGTTTTACAACCGATGACAGCTCAATATCTGTCTCTATGTCTCCCAGAAAGAGAAGTGACCAAGTTCGTGAGTTCAAAATGCAGCTGCTAGTTTTTGTCCTTAAAATCCGTTGTCACGAACAGTAAACATATCTACCAAACGGTCATTGGTTCAATTTAAAGCATATCACAGCGATTTCTTCAAAATTGTAAACAAATCGTGCTCCCTATGTTTTCATCAAAGTCCAGTTGTTTGCACTTGTTGTATTGGAAATGGTTTTGTAGTAAAAACCCTGTACGTGCTAAGCTTAACTTGCGCCAATTTGCCAGAAATAAATGACAATTTTTTCTGCATTGTTTACTAATAATCTGATTTATTAGCTACAAACATTTGCCAATGGCAATCTTCATTACCACTTTAAAATGCTGTCGTGTCCCTGTTTTCAGCCACGGAGAACGGTAATATAAGGTGCGGATGATGAAAAACTGGGCATTTTGAATTGAGAAAACAATTACTGAGAGTGGCTATTAAACATAGCGCTCATAATACTGATTTTGTTAACTTTTTTTTTTCTTTGCCTTTCTTATCCTTTACTTCCTCCACTCCTCTGGTCTAGGATAGTTGTTTTCACCAACCACATTAGGTAGGGTTGAGGCATCTGAATCCGGACAAAAAGTCAATATTTCAACCCAACCAATGTCACTGTGGGTACATACACCACCGATCCTCAGCAGCTGATCATTCACTATGTATCCCCATATGTTTCTTAGTATGGCAGACACCTGGGTTGTCTTTCTCTCTATTGGGCCCAGTATTATGTTTGAAATTCTACTTAAATAAATTATTCTCTGAAGTTTTCTACAGTTGGTATTTGATTTACTATCATATTTGTGTTACATAGAAGGTTTATCTTTGATTTGGATTTTGTCGTTTGATAAATTGATATATATTCTCCCTTTTAACTATTTGACGTGTCTAGAGGCCTCTGCATTAGGCACGATATCAAGATTGTTATATTAATACTATGAAATAGCACAAAACTGCTGAAGATATTTTTTATATACAGCAATACAGTAATTAAAAACATGGAAGGATAAAATCAACTTTATTAATTTACTGATATTCATACTTTTGACTAATAATCTTGTTTGCTTTAGACCGTTACGCGGCCAAAATAAGAAGATTGCTCTGTTTGTCATTTAAAATGAGTTTCCCTTGCACCGGCCACTGTGACTTTGCAACACTGGGTAACCATGCACCTGAAGTTAGCAGATTTTGTGGTACTACGTATGAGAATATGATTACTCTTTGGTACGGGACAGCATCAGCGTACACATCATTTGGGTGCTTTAAACAAAAAAAAAACACAACAATATTCAATGCGTTGGCATAGCAAGGACATTTCCGGCAACATAACCGAATTGTACATAGTTAATAATAATAATGGATAGATCGTTAACCACAAAAATGACTCATGCATATATGATTTATGTAAAATAACTGTAAAGAGAATAATTGTCGTCAGTTTGTTTGTCATGTGGGGCATCCCTTTCATGGTATACCTGTATTTGTGCACTAATTGTATGCTCTATCATTAGACCATACCATACATAAAAGCCTCCTCCCCCTCCCATTTGGAAAATGTTTCACACTCTTTGTTTATCAACAAACTAACTAAAGCCCATTCTAAATAGTTTTGGTATTTTTATTCATGTCGCAATAGCCAAGAGAAAAAAAATACAATAGTCGTCACTATTTTGGAAAATGTTCGGCCACTGGGAGTATGTGCTTGATTTACAGGTTGTCATTGGCGTTTGCTGGTAACATAAATGTCTACACGTAGTAAAATCAAACAGATTTGGGTATTGATTGCCTATTTACAGGTTTTCTTTTTGCAATTGCTGCGCGATTTAAAATGCTTTGGTAGAAAAGAAAAAGCATATTCAGTCGATGAAAATTGGTAAAATGAGGGAATTGGCAGCTATTTTGGAGGAAAAGAATGCTGTTTTGGAAAATGGCCACCATTTCGGTTACAGAATAGACCCATAAAAAATTTTCTATTTTCGGCATTTGTTCTGGGATACCAAGATCATGTTTTGGTAGCCCAAACAAAAAAAAACAAAAAAACAAAACACCACTTTTAGTACCTCAAAAGAGCTTAAAATACCAGAAATGGCAGCCATTTTGGAAAATGCCGCCATTTTTGTTACACCAAAAACTGTATGCGAGCCCCTAAGCTAAAACCCTTCTTAGAAAGCCCCAAAGTGTGTGCCAAATGTCATGCTTTTATCACCAAGTGCATAATTCATGCACATAATCTACCTCTACTAAACCAATCACAATGCGCGAAGTTGAAACAAAAACTCGGGGAATTCCAAGGTGACGACAAGTTTGCGTATCAGGAGTAGGACATGTGGGCCCGTCCACAAACCTGTCGGCTTTTATGAACTACGCGTACAAATGCCACAACATCATAAAAGGTAAACAGACTAGGAGAATCCCGTTTACCAAGGTATACTTTTCAGCACGATTGGATCAATTTAAAATTTGATCCCTGTACAAACTTTGTCTTGACACCCCTCTCCTTAATGCACTATTTGTGGCACTTAAGAAGTATGTTTCAGGGGTCCATGTCAGTCTGTCTACATAGTTAATCACTCACAACCGTTTGTAATTGAGAGGAGTTACAAATGTGTGCTAGCTTCCGGGTATCTACGACGAATTCGAATGAGGATTTCATGAATCCGGTGCCCAATGACGAAATCGGTTGCGCCATTTTACAACGCAACATTGTATTGACCCGACGAATAGGAATTAAACGACGAACCGGTGCGACCCTTATGAGTAGAGTGCACGGGTGTTTTGAAGTTGTTTGACCCAAAGATGAAATCGAATTGGCAAATGTAAGTTTCGATTTCTTTGGGACGAATTTGAACTAAAACAATAATTGTTAAATGGGATGAACATTGTGCGAAAATTCTAAGGGAAAACCCTCTATTAGGGTAATCTTCTTGCTTAACAATATCAAGGTTTCTTCTTTTAATTTACCTACACAAATTGAGAATGCTTGGCCAACTAGAACATTCAGTAGCTGAGTACTAAAAAAACAAATTAATTATTAATCTCAGAAGGTACTCCAAATAACCTGCATGATGCATGGTGTCTCTTTGTTTTCATTGCAGAATCTTTATTTCAATTTTTATGAAAAATTAACATAATTACTTTGCAAGTTCCTTTAATGTCTGGATTTTATGAAGTGGAGTGTTGTTTTATAAGGCGGTCATGAGTTATTTCTATCTTAGGGCGACACCTAATACATGATAAAAGATGATCTTATTGACTGAAGAAGACATAACTGTGGCTTAAGATTAAAAACAAATTACTGTCATTAAAAATGTGAATTTCAATACGTGATGTAACTAAAGATCTGATTCTTGTTAAACCCTGCACTTTGTGATGATCATAAAAGGGGGGGGGGGTCTCTGTCAAGAATTGTTCAGAGTTATTTACCTTGCGCCGGCGTGACGTGCGTAAAAGTAGTGAATGCCGGCTGGCTTGTCGAATAGGTAGGCTCCTGCCTCCTCATTGTTTAAACGCGCATGAAACTACCCATAGACTCCGCCCGTTTTATGCAGATATTACGACGCGCGCGTTGCCCACCCGCTCTGAACAATTCTGGCAGCAACTGTAGCCCCATTTCATATTCAAGTCTGGTTTCAACTCTTCACAAGTGCTAAGGTTTTCAAAATTTAAAAGCGGCATTTCGTGATCCACAACCTCGCCCCCTGACTTACCTAAAAAAAGTTGAGATTTTTATAACTGTTAGCCTTAGTAATCCATGTGTACCTAATCTTACGTGCAAATTCAGTCGTATCTGTAAGAAATTTGCAATTTTGTATTTTCTATCCGTAAACGGACAGAAATTATAACACAACTCTGAAAGAGTGCCTTATATTTCATTCCAATGAGTTAGCAAGCTACTTACCTTAAAATTTTATCAGTTATAAAACCTTTAAAATGTGTTTTGTAAAAGTTTTAAATAGTAATCGGCATTTGAAATTGAAAATAAATTGGTGTAAAAAATGGAGTCTTTAAATGCAGGTGTGTGGGTATTTGCATGTCTTTAACCATCACAGATAGGCCAGCCATTTGCAATTCCGTGAGTCTTACATGAAGACTCATGTCTTACTCTTCAAAAAAATGTGCTATTATTGCTTTAACATTTTCAGAGTTAAGTTGCTGTATGTGTTTTTATGTTTCCACAATTAAAAGCATGCATCATGTATATGTCAGCCTTACTTAGAATTTGCATGTAAATTGGTTCAGCATGATCATTCTTCCACAACAACAGAGGAATTTATTACAAATGGGTAACTCTTTCTCACCCTTTCTTCTTTCTCAACAGGATAAAAATGGCCTTTTATTAAGTGACGACGAGGAATTCAAAGAAACAATTGAACTCAGCCCAACGCATATACAGCCTCTCTCAAACATACTACCATGAATATCAATGTAATTAGTTATTAGATTTTAGCAGTGGAATTTTCCTTTGTATATTTTCAGTTCAAACATTTTTAACCCAATGTCTGGTTGGTGAGATATGTCAAAATTAAATATTTAGTGCAAACCCTAATTAATCATTATGTTCTACGGAACAATTTTGGCTTTGATAACAAAGAACTTTTTGAAAAATGTGTGGAGAAGTTGCCAATTAACACCTGAATGTGTTAAAATATGTGGAGGCTGATACAATGGGAATACACAATAATGGAAGTATTTCACTGGGTTTGCCATCAAAATAATAATAATATTGATGATTTTGTTCAATAATGTATTGATTAAAATGATCGCACTAATTATTTATGCCTAGCTCCCGATGGCATTCGCCACCCTTCTGGTGAATTTTCACCAAAGATTTTTTTTCTGGTGAATCCATCTGGTGAAATTTTCACCAAAGATGATTTATTTGATGGGTATGCATGATCTTGTGTGTCTGCAGGTATTGTAATGTGCAGTTTATGTAGTAGGGTTAAGGATGCACAAAACGGATACTAAATCTTGCTGCCATTTTAACCCACTTGACTCAGTATTCATTAAATTTTGAGCTAGTAGGAGTATGTATGTGGGTAATTCCACAAATCTGAAACAAACAGGATGATATTTATATAATATTGGATGGCTGAGGTTGATAACAGAAAATATCGCCCGAGCCTAGATCAAATATCGGGCGAGTCGAAGACGAGCCTGATATTTTCTTGGCGAGGGCGATATTTTCCGTTATCAGCCGAAAAAAGCCATTCATTATTATTATTATTATGCAAGAAGAAGCTGACTTGACAAAAGTAGTTTTAAAATGGCTTCAAAACTAATAAAAACAGTATTTGCTTGACGAGTTGCATGACCGAATGCCCAATATTTTTGCGTATTGTGCAGTGTTGGGCGACACATATGCATAATAATTTGCAATATTGTCATTTATAATGGTAAAGATTAATTTCTGTGTTAAGTAAGCACCACACATAACAAAATGTATTCCAGATTTTGTCAACTCTAGACCACAGCTTGACTTTTACATATATGATAAAATAAAATGGCTGTTTTTATGAGCTCTTTGTAAAAACATTTTAAAAGATACTTGTAAACATTCTTGGTTCAAATGGGTAACCCGTAGTAAGATTAAGCGTCAATGGCATAAATAAATAAATCATCTCTGAAACAAACTATCATAGTCTCAACTTTAGAGTCACAGTTCAGTGATCCAATATACATCAGTGTACATAGAAATTGACTCATTGCTTTCTGGGTATGATGTAACATACTCAGACCACATATTTAAGTTAGCATGTGTATAGCGGGCCAGTGAACTGCCTCCCTGTGGATGAGAATGTGACAGCTTGTAGGCAGCAGATTTTTATACAGTAAATATTTTGCCTATTGTACCATGGTCTGGCGAAATTTTGAAAAAAAATATAGTTAATACATTGTCATGATAGCTTTAATGAGAGAATGCTGGACAATTTGGCATATGTATATATTTGTGGGGAATGCTCTGCTCGAGTATGCACTTTCTTTGTTATTTATTCATAGAGCCTTGATTCTGACTTTGTTCTCATGTTGTTTGTACGCAAAATGACAGAAATACACACTCAGGTTGGCGAGGCGAGGGATTTGTTTATTTTGGAAAGTGAACCGTATTGCCAAAATCAAGAACATTTGGAATGTTATACTTTATTGAATGACATTCTAAAATCTGTATTACAGACTTCAGTCATTCGTGTCAAACTAGGTAGGACAAGGCAATAATTGAACATCAAATATGTTCCATTAATAATGAAAAAGTAAGGACAAAATTGATGTTTCTGACAAGTAACATAAAGCACAGTATCAAAAGCAGTATGAAGTAAGACCAATTATTTTCACATTGAGATGGTGTTAGCACTCACTCGCCATAGTGCATTGGTGAGTTGGAATCTGTATGTTTGTCAGAAGTGAATCATTACATACATCAGAAAGTAATACTTATCTAAGGTATAGTCTGCATCATAATTTCTTAAACAAATGGCACACGCGTGTCTGTTGAATTGCGTATTGGATTTCCATTGTCAAGCATCCGGCACACACAACCAATTTTACATGCAAGTAGCCAGAATTTTGTTTCAGAATTACTAGCAAATACTATATTATGTTTACAAAGTCTGTTTTCACTGTATTTAGAAACAAAAGAGTCAAGGCAGTTCATATTAATGTGTAGAGCTCTTTGAACCATGTCGTTTTTGGATTGGTTGAGCATATCATTTGAAACATACAAAGCAAACAATTCCCAACTGTTTAGAATTGGAAGTAGTGGTGTCTATTGGCATCGTGGGATCAACTGCAAGAATCCACTGAGATCTACTTGTGGATGTGTTTAAGAACTGTCATCTTACAAATATAGCTTATATTCTTCAAGAATGGGTCTTAGTTTTGCTACTACAATAAAATTAAGAATTTTTAAAAATTCATAAAACATGAAGTTGAGGAAAAGTGGTCCTTTTCTGATGTATGTAATCACTTACACAAAGCGCTTTCTGTTCACTATGAAATTGTTCTTGAGTGTGCAGTATTTTGTACAAAATATTTCTTTATGTCTACAAATGCTTAAATGGATATGGACCAAACTACCTTGCATCATCATTTTCACTGTATAAACAAAGTCACTACAGCTTGCGCTCTGCAATGGATACCACACGTCTCACTGTTCCAAAGTAAGTCAAAAGGTCTGAAATCTGCTTTCAACTGCAGTTTTTCTCTCACCGCTCCCACACTGTGGAACTCGCTACCAGCTGAACTCCGTTCTGCACCATCTCTGCTTACCTTCATGAAAGGACTTAAATCAGAACCTATTCCAAAATTAATTGGCCTGCTTGTTTCAGTTTTTGATGTTTTGGTTTGATTTTTACATGTCATTGCATTATTTTTTAATTCCATCTCGCCGTCTTAGAAAAAGCCATGGATGATGTAGGTATGTAGGATGTATGTATGTCTGGTATGTATGTAGTATGTAGGTATGTATGTATGTATGTGATTTGTATGTATTTTATGTATGGATGTATGTATGTATGTATGTATGTATGTATGGATGTAGGATGTATGTATGTATGTAGATGTGCTCTGTTTGTATTATAGATTTGATACATAGGGTTAAAATAACAGTACTCCAACTGAAAAGGCCATCATTAGAAAAGTATTAGTATTTTATAAAATATAAATATATAAGCTATATTTGATTTCCCGATGAAAGTATTTATTCTCAATAAGTAATTACAAAATATGCCAAAACAGGCAAACCCTGTGTGAAATATATAGAGGATGTTTTGTGTGCTATTTTTAACAATCAAAGAACAAACTTTTAAACAGAATATTTTTTATGCCTTGCACTATATGTAGTTACATGAAATGCCGTGCAAATTAGGTTAAGAAAAAGAATATTAGAATGGTAGGGGTTACAAAAAAATTAACTAAAAGGAACCCCATCGATAGTATTTCTATGTGTATGACTAAAGGAAGCCATAGAGAGTATTTCTATGTGATTTTAACTAAAAGGAACCCATAGATAGTATTTATTGTGTATTGTACCATCTCATCACTGCGGGCCTTAAAATTTTGTATCATACAATGTTGAGGTTTTGTTGGTGTTTGTAGTAATTGTTGTAATATGTACAATAGATAATTATAATGAAGTATTGGACACGATTTTTGAGCATTATATAGTACAACAACTTATAGTGGAAAATCAATAAACAGACATGCAGAAGTTGAATAGGGTTGCAATGGAAATTCCAGAACATCAGGTGTCCAAAAAACTGGGAAAGCACTTTTTGCACTGATGTAAACTGACGGCAAAAAATATCCCAATCTAAAGGATATATATTTAAAGCTGAGAATTATTTTGGTATAAACACTTGTGAATTTTTCTAATTTCACATAATATCGGAGCATATATAAATTAAAATTAAGGACGTGTTTGATATTGAATTATAACCAAATCAAAATTGTATTTTTTTGACTCTGAGACATTTTTGGAGCCAAATAGAAAGTAAGAAATAAAATTGAGTGTCGATGAATAAGGAAATTCACAATATATGATGTAATATATGCGATACCTTGAAATCTCACATTGCACCTTTAACTGAGCTCATTTTATTAAGCAGGGGGGGCCGCCTTGTTGGTGTTGACTGTGAGCTCCCTTTGGTTCTTATGCCCCTAATTTAAGCCGTACGTAATGATTGTCCAGTAAAGGCTGACTCGAGATTTAAAAAATATAATTTTTTTGTATATTAATTAAAAAATGTCACTTGAACTAAGAGAGTCACCTAAAATGCCCCCAATTCCCAAAGTTTGAGATGATTCGAATTTTTCGTTTTGATACAGCACATATTTATATATATATATATAAGTAGGCCAGGCGTCTGTGTTATAACAACATTTCCGGATCCGGATAATTTTAAACACAGTTTGTTTGATTTTCTATATGAAGGACTTCGATTGACGCTTAGCAATTAACACAGGGATAAGTATATGGACAAGATTTATGTATTTGAAAAAAAAACACTATTTTGAAAATGAGGGGGCCCTACTCGAGAAATCTCTGAGTCAGCCCTAGAAAAATAGTTTTGTTTTAAAAATTTGTTAACCCAACATTCAGGAATGGAAATTAAAAGGCGGGTTTGCCCACCACAAAACGAGAAAAACGGTGATACTGTGATTGGTGTACGGAGTAGTGATAGTTAGTAGTGGTACTGAACAACGAGGTTCTATATAGATAGAGAGGCAAAACGTTACGTAATCTTTAGAAATTCACAGTCTCGCATGTTTTGCCGACAAAGAAAACCTAGAGTGCCAACAATAGAAAGCAATGGCTTGATCCGACTTCTTCCACATTGACTGTGGGTATGCCGTTTGCATATACACTAATCGGTAGTGATGATAACAAATTAATGTATGTGTTAGAGGTGGCCAGGTATAATAATATTGTACCTCTGGATCATTGTGCAAAAGATACGTCTTTTTCTCAATGCAATGCGCGCTTCGCTTAGGTGCGGTGAAAAGATGTTTCATTGAGGCGGTTATTAAATCAAGACCAAACTGATGTGTCATTTCATTTCGTGTGTGGCCATGGGTAGGACAAAATTAACCATCCAATAGCACCCCAACATTCCAACAACTGAATTTGGGGGTATGTGGTTGTAGTGAATGGACATTAGTGTGTATACAAGCACCGCAAAATGATAAGATTCCGTTTTTTGCAATATTCAAAATGTCAGCGCCCACACGGAACGACTGGTTTTGATATGCGTTGCAACCCCCTTGGTAATGAAGACATACCTTGTCTACCATACCGATGTGTGACAGATGGACCAATCACCTTGCGTACGGATCCTGATGACATTACTATGGCAAGTCAAAAAACACTTTGCCTGTTTTCATAAGTGGCAGTTTAACCATTCCTGAAAGCTATTTGGCACTTCTAAGCAGAATAGAAGGTGTATGTTTGTTCATTCAAAACGCCCTACTTCCTTTGCCGGTTTGTTTCTGGTTTTGTGTTGTGAAGACATAATTTGACAAAATAAGCAACTCTTCATTTCGAATTTGATCTTTCCGGCGAGGAGCATGGGAAGATACTAACAAAAACCTGTACCAAACGAAAGTACAAATGGAAATAAATATAGATACACCTTTTTTGCATTAAAAGGGCCCAATTTGTACTTGACATTTCACTCTTGTTTTATTTGGTCCAATGGAATTTTAACTTGCAGATGCACAAGGCTAATCCTACCAGAATGGCAAGGTTTATTAGAAATGTTGCCGAATTGAAACACGTAATTGAAATTTAAAGATTTTGAGCGGGAAAGTATTCAGAACAATTTTGAAGAGCCTATTTCCATTATTGTGAAGGGGATTTCAATTTCAGATTAACATTGGAACTGTTTAAACTGTAATGTAAATACGTGAAAGTATAGGGATTAGCAGTAATCATGCGAGAGAATCGAAAAAATGTGGAATGCATGTTTATAACTTATATATCAGATAAGTGTAAACAATTCATATAACAGCTTAATGTAGAAAAACCACCATAATAGTGAAAAAAGAATTTGTTTCTATAGTCTCCCGACAAAAGACACACAAACAGCTGATTGTGGTTTACACCAGTACCGAATAAACAAAGACTCAACCAGTTTGTGGTTGGGTCAAAACTATATTGATCAGAGTATCAATATAAACGCTGAAATGTTGATATCACCGGGAAAGGGCTTTTTTGAGTTTGAATTTGATTACGCACGTTAGAAATTACAGAATCAGATAAAAAGCAATGTCTTGTCTTTTTAGTACACGGATTTCAAGCCAAACAACTTGACGGGATCGGTTCGCATATCCATGCCAGTAACAAGAATATAAATATGAATTTTGATGATTTTGTCGATTGTTAGGGATTGCAAATCGCTGCTAATCCCTAAATAGTAAAATTGTTCTCTGCTTAGCATTCGTGGCGGCACAAGAGGGGGGAATTTCCCCCCCCCCCTTAATTTTTTTCTTCCCCCAGAAGAAAAAAATTGGTAACTTAAAAAAAACAAAAAAACTAAACAAAATCACAAAATTTTGGAAAGAATCAGCAATTGTGTTTTGTCAAAATTTGTTTAAAAATCTGGAAATTGTTTATGTTTTGGCCCCCCCAAATCGCACTTTCCCCTACCAATGATTTCACTTTTGCCCTTTTCGTTTCACCGTAAAGAAGTTGGCACCGCCACTGCGGTTATGAAAGAGAATAGAGCCAGGGAATGAGGTGCTAGTGTAATATAGGATAATATATTTTAAGTAACTCCAGTTCTTGAGGCCGGAAACACTGCGATGGCCAGAATAATCAATGGTTGGTTTTTAGAGATATGTAGTAGGTATGAGGGTAGGAATGTTAATTTGGACTTCTAGTGTTCCCTGATACCCACATAAATTGGATTGTCTATCATTGCATTGAAGTGTAGGTCTTTTAAAGGGGATTAGCAAGCGATTTTTTGCTAATACGAAGCATCGAGAAAAATCATCAAAATTCATATTTTTACATTTTTGGTTACTGGCATGGATATGCGAACATAACCTGCAAGTGGTTGGATTTAAATTCGTGTGTTGTATTAAAGACAAGGAAGAACTTTTAATCAGGACTTCTGTATTTCTCCTACGTGCGCTATCAAAATTCCGGACATGAGATCAAAAAGCCTTTTCTGCCTGAATATCACAGATTTCAAAGTAATATTGTGCACCAACGATCAATAAAATTGACTCAAACACAAAAACATATTGATCTTTGTGTTTCTGTATGGTGTAAACCACACTCAGACTAAGCTGTTTAATGTAATTTCGAGACCGCCGTCTATTTGCCGGGAGAACGGACATAACATATTCCTCAAATACTCATTTTGCACTAATTGGTGGTTCGTCTACATTTAGTAAAGCATTCAGTTATATAAAATGTACACACTTATTCCCTGATTTTAAGTTAAAAAAGGGCATTTCCAATTTTTTTTTCAATCTCTCTCATTATCGGTGCTAATCCCTTTAAGTTTGGGACAAATTCAGGATTCATGAAAATAACAAGGTAACTGAAAAGGATAGCAAATGTTCTGACCATTAACACTACAAAAAGTGTAATTTGTTCCTCGGATGGCTTCAGATTTACAGTACATGTATTCAAACACACACATACGCATGCTGGTGCGCCACATCACCAACCCATTTCATTTTTTTCTGTAGTGATGGTTTTAGCATTACAATATAGCATTCTATAGATAAATATTTTTGTTAATTGAAAATAAATTATGTTGTAGTGTGATATTAAAATGTTGTCTCTTGTGATAAGAGATGTGTTGAAAAAATTAATAGAAGAGTATCTGATGTATAGACAAAAAACATGGTTCACGCCTAGGATATGTGGCAAACCAATAATGTAAATAGTGGCTCAAACTATTGCAGTTAATTGGTCCTTGTTGTAATCCACTACTCTGTGAGGCGTGTGATCTGATACCCTAAAATGTTCTGTCTTGTGATTGTTATTTCCTAAAGTAATTTATCACAATAGTTATGAAATGTATTGTTTTTTAAATTTGAAGGAATTTATAATCTCTGATGTTAATTGATGTGTTTTCTTCTCTGTACCTGGAAAAACAGCTTGATGAGAACCCAAATACATGAATACATGTAACCAGTTGGAATTAAGTTAGAGTATGGTATAGATATAGTTTATTGGGAACTCACTTTTTGAAGCAGTGGACACATCTATCCAATTGTGCGTCCAGTTACAACAAATACATAGAGAGATAAAAGTATAAAACAACAATATTTACAATAAAAATTAACGACAACATGTGAACACTTAACCACATAACTGAAATTAACGAGTAAAATCATGCGAATTGATGTAATTTAGTGCCTATGTTTCCAAGAACGTTGTATATATTGTTACAAATTTATCAAAGACCAAACCGAGGGTACTGTCAATGGTTTTGAAAAGTTGAAAAGTATTTTTCTAACATGAGGAAATGTTTTACTTCGTTGTCACCCATATAAAACCAATCCAAAATCCATAAGTTATGTGCTTGGAGTTCATTTTCAGATTAATGTACTCCTTCAGTCTAATATTATTAAGGAGTAGTACTACGAAAACATGAACTGCTCAGTGTTTCAAGATCATAGTGGCATAATGTACATAAGCAAGTATTGGCCGTTTGACCATTGATTAACATTATTTGCTAATGGTAAGGTGTTCGTGCGAACTTTAAACTTTAATGAAACTACCCTGGAAGGTGGTAGCATTCAACGAAGATAAGTTATCAAAAACAGGGGACGTTAAACTTGCGGTATATTTTAATGTAATGCTTTGTCAGTGCACCTTCGCTACCAAACTTGGGTTTGAAGATTTTGTGAATGTTTGAGGAAAGAGTTGACCCAATTAGTAATGAACAGTGGTAGATAGAAAGTATAGGAGCACAGTTGTTTTTATTTGTTGCTTTTATTAATGCGAAAATGAGATAAGGGAATCCCCCCACCCCCGTACAAGAATGGGGTATAAGTCAAAGCCAAAATATTTTTTTCCCATAAGCAAAAGCATTCCCTGACTGCATTTTGAAACTGGTGTATCTCTCATTTTCCTATGCAAATTGCTGGCCAGTGTTCAACTGACGTTGAGTATTATTAAAGTTGGCCCAAACGAATATAGTGTAAATTAAATCACCGTTTTGCCAAATGAGTTAGATAGTATATATATTCAAAATGGGTAATCAATGTGCAAATTATGAAATTTTGTTGTGGGCAAATATGATTTTGTTGTTTAAAAATCTAGTTTTACATAGATATCTGTGGAGATTTGAGCAATCAAATAGAGGGCGCTACATATGCCACGTTCCCAACCTAAAATGAAAAATAGTCTCTTCTACAAATTTATTTGGAAGTGGGGGAAAATGATACTTAGAATTAAGCGCAACATCTTCTGTAATGATTACAGTGATGGTGGTCTTCGTCTGGTGGCCCCTGGTGTTTTTCAAAGGCTCAAAAGTTAGTCTCGGTTAAACATTTGTTTGATCCTGATTATACCAGTTGTTGGAAGTCCCTTGAAATGTCGTTCTTTCTGATTTCACATCCAGATTAACCACTCAATTTGTGAAGGGTTCGGTATTGTCCTCGACAGTTATTGTAATCGTTTTGAATACTCTTTCCAATGTAAACTAGCTGAAACTATTTAAAATGTGGTGGTATTATACAGAAGTTAGAATGAAGGATAAAAATTACATTGGGCTGACTGCCATCTCAGGATGTAATTGGTGGAACACGAACATTCGGCTTAAAAACGAAGAAATTTCTTTCTGACCCTCTGTGGAATGAAAAAGGGATTAAACTTGTCAGATCTTGATCGAGTTTCAAGTTTTAAGACTTGTGGGATCTGGTCATTGAATATGATATTTCTATCAGAGACAGGAGAAAGTTTGGTTTTCTGATCAGTGGCATTTCTCTGCACTGTAAAATAAATTTGTAAAAAAACAGGGATTTGACTGGCGGCTGGACTCACAACGTGCAGAACGTAAAATAAAGCTGGGAGCCGTAAAAATACGCAACCATTTGCAGGTGGGTAACGTAAAATAAACGATGTAAAAATCTCATCTTCAAACGTGTTGCGTTTTTGACTTGTTAAACAGTATTAAACAATAAAACGTTATTACAATCTTTTCACATAAGTTTCACGTTGTAGCTATCATCATTCAAACGTTGTATTTACGTTAAACACCATGGTTGTAAAAAAGTTTATAGTTCAGGCAAACATTTTGAGAGTAAAAAAGGCAATAAACAAAGGTAAAAGTAAAAAAATAAAGATTTTAAAAACTGTTTATACACTTTGTTTTTATATGGTAATGTACACATTCTATTCTAATGTCACCAATTAATTCATCATCATTGAATAAACTAATACATGATACGTACATAGATTAGAACCTGGGCCTTAAGAGTACTGTCTGAGAAAACCATGCAATATGGCAAAACCGAGGAAAGCTGGCGGGGTCAGCCTTTTCAGTCATATCTCAAAGTTTGATTATGTCCTCAAAGCATGTGTGAATAGAGATATAAAAAATCCCAGGTCCCCCATAAGAAAGGGATATGAGACCCCCTTATATGGCACCCCAGCAAGTTCCTTCTTGCATGAAAAAATACCAAAATATAGCAAATTTGAGACCTTCAAAAAACATAGCAAATTCAATCTCAATCAAAATGACACTTGGCACATGTTAAAATCAGACCTTTATCTTTCTGAATATGAATCACAATGTGAAAAACCTACCGGGACATTCCATTTTAAGAGGGGTGTTTTCCTAATTTTGCTATATAGATCGAAAAATAAAAAAATATGATGTTTTTCCCATTTTGATGAAACAGTAAAAACTGTCATCCTTTCAATCATATTCTTAATATAATGTAACTACAAATAGTCAAATCAAAGAAAGCAATTCAAATCATGGAGCCACTTCCACTTAAGGAGCTACACACTCTGTAAGAATGACAGTTGTTGGAAAATCCAAAATGATAATTTTGTATATACTAAAAAAATTGTCAAGTTTTTCAGTGAACAAAGTATAATTTTCAGGGAACAAACTTTATTTACACTAGACTAGAAATGTTTTTCACACTAATAGCATGAATATAATTGAGTTTGTGGTACCTGGGTTATTCATTTTACACAGGGGTTGTCCCCAAAACATTCACTGGAAATAGTCTGTAATGTAAAAATTCAAGGGAAACACTGGATAGCAAATTACAGATCATGGTGATAATAATATGAATGCGTTGGAAATGACCTACCTCAACACATAAACATACACAAAAAAAAACTAAAACCCCAAAAACAACCCACACCACACCCACACACACACCACCACAATCCACAACACACACACACACAATCCAACCTGCACCCATAACAAAACATGCCTATAACAAACCACTTATTCTCCTCTGCCACACCCCACATACCTACACACACAAAAACATCACAAAACACACACACACCACACGCACGCACACCCACAACAAACACATCTACAATACACTTGACAGCTGAAAAGATAGATGTTCTTGGTTTCATAGATAAACGTCCATTATTTCTATGGGTGTGATTTTTGTGTTTACAGTTGATTATTTCATACAAGGAAACTATTACCACGTAAGCTAGTTCTGTGTGTATGTAGATGTGTGTGGGGTGTGTGTGTGTACGCGTGTTGTATTTGTGGTGCATGTGCACTGTGGAGGTGTGAGTGTTTATATGATAAAAGAAATTTCAGTGCTTAATGGTTACACCATTTTACCAATCATGAGCAGAGGGTGTTGTATTGCGTTCAAATCTACCAATGCGCAGTTTTGTGAAATTTCACCTAAATAGGGTCATTTGATCCCACAAAAATCCTATTTTAACACATAAAAAACACTGATTTTACACTCATTTTAGCCCATAAAGCGTAGTACTTAGGAATTTTTTAGCATGATCATGAACTGTTCTGTGGTTCTTAAACCTTGGAACACTTTTATCCCTAAGTACTAACAGGTGTTTAGTACAGTACAGTATAGGCACATTGCAATGCATTTATGGGATCGGCTTCAAACACCCTCTGAATCATGAATAAAGAAACACGTTTATTTGGTTCATCACTACCATAATTATGATTGCCTCAAGTATACAAATGGATAAAAGTATAGGCCATGGCACCCGGCATGGCCTAACACCAGTGGGGGGGGACACTCCCTGCTCAGCAGAACCCTTTGGCTCTCCGCCAGCCACCCCAAAAATAAAATGACCGTTGGACCGTGTCTATGGAGACACCTCCTCAGAAAATGCTTTGATACCCCTTCTGCCCCCCCCCCACATTTTGCAAAGTCTGGTATTGCCACTGCTACAATGCAAGTTTACTTTAGGCAAAAATCAAAAATCTGTATGTAACGACTGGTTTTCCATTTTCAGATTTTGTGAGCTTGATAGTCCAACTGATAAGAAAGTGGATGTTTATTATCTTATTTACTCAGCTCCTGTTTGTTACCAGTAACTCCATTACTGAAAAGGATTGATACCTTAACATTTGTTATTTCTTTCCTTCTCCAAGTATCTCTTTACATTAACTCCATATATACGTTCTGGTCTATGAGAAATTTTGTGTTTACGCAGTTTTTCAATTTCCAAGCCAATATTGACAAAATACACAAGAAACAATTTCAACTCAGACATCACGATTTTGGTTTTTTACTCTATCCACTTTACCATAGTCAAGTAAATTTCATGTTTGCCAATCAAAATTTGATATGGACTTTGTCGGTTGCTCCATTATTCGATAGTGATTTTTTTTTATCGAAGTCACTTTCCAAGTGTATTTCCATGCATATTATCGTGACATGCCCAGGATCTTTTGAGTGTGTACGCGCTGCGCGCGCAGTGCGTGTGTGATGGTGTGGGGGGGGGGGGGGAACACGAATAATTTCCTTCAAAATCCGGGCTCCTGATTTTGGTTAAATTTTTTTCTTGTGCCAGATCTGTTGAGAGGAGGGGGAGGCACAAGAATAATTGTGCCCCAATTAGTGTCTGTAGCCAGGGATTTTTGGAGACGTGTAAATGTACCTACTACCGACTATGTATATATTTCATAGAGTTTACAGTCATAGTGCATTGTTTCTCAAATTTACTTTGTATACTACCCATGTTCATAATATTCATGTCGCCATTTTTCTTCTTCCCTCAATTCCACATGTTCTTGAGATATAACATGTTCTACTCTAGAGTGTCCTTACAAAAAACCTTACCATTGAAATTTGGATCCTTAGATATAAAGTACATTTACTAGTATCCCAGACTTATAAGCTCACCACAGTATCATTTGAGCGTGGTTGTGACCCTAACAACACAAGGGCAGTCATGCACTTTCAAAGGTACTTTTTTTCCATTAATTTCTTTGTGCAAACTCGTTGATGTCAATAGAAATAACAATTATTCTCAATTATGTTTCTGATCAATTCTGTTTTTTCACAACCTTGACTTTATTATAGTCATAACAGGAGTTTGATAGAGTGTTGATCAGTTAAATTGTTGTCTTAAGTACACAAAATCACTGTGGACATAATAAACGTCTGGGGAGGGGGAAAATTTGTCACATTTAGGTTTGCTTTACTAGCCAGACCCAAAATTGATTTATTACTATTGTTTCAAAACCAAAAAGAGGACCAACATAACGTTGCCAATTTTCACATCATAAGGCCTATACGTATATAGTAGGGCACGTAGCGCACAGTGTTCTACAAAACTCCCTCAATTTGTTACTGGCATGCACGCTCCATTCAATGAACCTATACTTTCTAAAGGGACATGAAAGAGGAATGCACTGATTTAGGGATAAATGGACTTCACCTCACTCAGTTTCAAAGGTTTTCTTTTATTTCTATCATGATTACCATTTTTTGACATGAGCGTATTGCAAGAAGCAATGCGGAAAAATTAATTTTGCTATTATATGAAACACGATGCCACTGGTTAAAACGAATTTTTCACGAAGTTGACAAGAACGCTGAAAATAGTGAGAAGCAAGTCAATTAATTTTACAACATGCAGATTTTATGTCAGCTTTAACTATAGTCGGGGTAACAGATGGGAAATGATATTATCTCAGTTGGGGAATAGAGAACATTGACTATTAAACTTTCAACAATCCGAACATAAAATAATGGGTTAGTGATATATATCGGGTTGTTTCAATGTCAAACTGCCAAATGTGGCACATTTCCATCTTTTATGATCAATTAACTTTAACTTAAATTTTGATTGGGTGGGCTCAAAGTTACATTTTGTTCCATGGTTACTCTAATTTATTCACAAATGGGCGGTCCGCTGCATTCGCAATTACCTGGGTTTTTAAAGTACCACTTCTTTAAAGAGACATGAGATTTCAAGAAGAAGCGCCCTCATTTTTTTTTCGAACCCAGGTTTTTTCCCTATTTGAATGCTTACCAATGTTATTAGATCACACCTGAAGTGCAATAAAACCGAATACGCCGTCTTTATGTAAGGCGATTATGATTTAGACTTTCTGTCGTGCACGACAGAAAGTCAAAGCATGTGTCTATGGGGAGGACTTAGGATACAGGCCTGGTGAAATGTTGAAACAAGGTTTGCGGTTTTCTTTCTCGGTAGGTGGTCTAAAAACGATCAAGTGCAAAACTTGAAGGAAATTGTTGTATCCTAAAAAAAATATCCTCTGTCACTTTAAAACCCAATTTCGCGATTACCTCGCTTGTGGGGCATGCGTCATTAACCAATCGATTTGATCTTGGCGGGTTCAAGCTACACCCACCATCCGAGAAAAAGTGTATGTGAATGAGTGTATGTGTGTGTCTCCGTTTGGTGAGTGTGTGGTGCGGTGCATGTGTTTGTGTGCGTGTATGTTGTAGGTGTGTGTTTGTGTTCTTACACGTGTGGGTGCGGGGTGTGGTGTGTGTGCGGTTGTACATTGCTGTGGGCATGGGATGTTGGTATACATGACCCAGGTGAGTGTGTGTTTGTTTAAATGTGTGTGGGAAATGTATCACACGCCGCACGCGCATGGGCGCATGTGTGTGTAATGTGCGTGTACGTGGTCGGCAGCATTATATGACTCTTGGCCAATATAATTCCATTTCCATTCATATGGTGTTGCATGATCAATATGAGTTCCTCAGGGGTACCCAGTATAATCTGTAGGCAATAAAGGAACCCTGTGTGAAAAAATAGGATAACCAATGCACCAAAATTGATAATATTCATGATAGAGGCATTGATGTAAATTCTGATGAAAAATAATTGTTTTCTTTTTAAAATATACATTCTTAACAAAAAATTATAAATAATTCAGTATCATTACAAAAATGTACATTTTGAATTTGGGAAAAACGGGCTTTTTTCAGGGTATGTGACTCTAAAGTACAAAGGCTCCGTGATTTGAATTTGTTATTTGATTAAGTTATGATATACCAAATTTATAGTAAAATTAATGAAATTTCAAAGTTATGAAAAGTGTCTAAGTGTCTGTATCAAAAATGGTAAAAATCGTACCCTTTTCACATTTTTTCTCAAAATGAAATATTGGAAAAAACACCCCTCCAAGAAAAGGAAATAACTCTATTATAGTTAATTTGACCTATGCACAAAGAAATGAATCCACTATGACATATTGATTAAGTTTGGTTTACATAAGAATTCCTTTAGGTGCCTTTGATGGTCCCAAAGATGTCAATTTTCAAGTTTTTCCTTGCTGAAAAGGCATTTCTGATGGGTCGTTTAGGGGGGTACTAATTGCCAGCATAGGGGGTAGAGAGATTTTTTTAATATCATCACTGGCATAATTAGTGGACTGCACAATCTTCAAAAAACTGAAACAAATCCGCCCCAACTGGTTTTCCCGGTACTGCAGGGGTCTCTCAGAATATCACTCTTAAGATTACACGTCCTAAACCTTATCCACTACACCACAGATTGTACTGATAAACAGCTGCTAAAAATTAAATATATATATGTGTGTACTACTTTTTTCAAATTAAACTAAATATAATACAAAAAGGAGGAGGACAAGAGTTTTTAAAACTATTTTTAAAAATGATAGGGAAAATAAGATTTTGCATTTTTTAATGACTTATAACGTTATTTTAAACATGCTATTGGTTTTAAAAAACCGAGTTTCATAGTTCATATTTTACATTTAAAAAAACAAGTAGTTACAAAAGAACGTAATATTACGGAAAATATAACCAACTGGTCATCGTTAAAAAATACTACTTTTCAAAATGTGTAGTAGTAATTTTCTAGCCACTGTTTCTTTACTGTCTGCTTCCAAATTGTAAGTTTATGTTAGGTTAGGTAATAAGCGTGAAGATTATGGAATAATTGGGGTTTACCGTACGTTAAAAGGTAAAGTCGGGTTAAAGTCGGAACATTTTTAACAGTGTGGGGGGTTTCAAAACCCAAATAACATTCAAGTGAACGTTTTCGAGACTAGTAGGCCTTCACTTCTCGAGTTGATAAAGTTCTAGATATGGCGTATTCAATTCTGAAAGATTTGGCCACAGTTGAAGTCGAAAATAAATGAATTGCTTTTCTGACGTTCTTGAAGGACATTGATGGAATCATGTTCACAGGGCAATTTACTTGTTACTATGAAACCAAGTCTCGGTCATTTTATTTTAAACAGTTTGTTCACAGAGCTATTTGTACTAATCAATTCTTGAACAGGATGGCAAGAAGCCGATTCCCCAAATTGTTACTTCTGACAATGAACTTCTGAAACTATTGTACATTTATTTTGTGATTGTAGAAGGTTTTATCCATTGTGGGATGAACTATGTTTTTTTATCAATCATGGACAAATCATGTCTTTTCCTTTTCTAAATTTGATAAAATGTTTGGTATTAGGGATATTTCAGGAATGATATGTGTTATCAATTTTCTTTTCCTCTGTCTTAAGTTTTATATTAATAGATGAAAATTTCAGAAAATTCTCCCAAATTTAACGCTTTTTGCGCTCTGGTGAGAAATAAAAACAAAAGTACTGAACATAAAATTGCATGTTGACATAATAACAAATTAAGCAGATTTAGAAAATGGGACAGTAATCTTGATTCATAATATATAGTTTAATTACTTTCTATGTAATTTTGTTTTGCCACGGCAGATGTTCTAATCTGGGCTTATTTGAGAGAGAGAGTGAAGAGAGAGAGGGGGGGGGGAGAGTGAGTTTTGTGGTTTTTGTGTGTTCGGTTGTGCTGTGGTATGGTATGGTTGAGTTGTCTTTGTGGTGTCTATGTTTTGTCTTTCCTTATTTTTGTGTCTATTTGTTGGTTTTCTGAAAAATCCTGTGCCAAAACCTTCCCCAAACCCATCTTCAATCTCGACAGCTGTATGCAGTCAGGCGTTGTTTGTCACTGGCCTTTTCTGGCGCACGTTCTGATCTGTTCCCATTTCTCTGCGTTCTGTGCTTCTTCTTTCCAGATTCAGTGTCTGACCAATGATGCTTGGCTGTATCTCTCTGTGGGATTTTGGGCTAAATTAATCTAGTTTATCCATAACATTGATATCTAGATGTAATTAGTCTAAAGTTTTGAGTAGAAGGGTTTGGTGGAAAATATCAATATCTGTCAGGAAATTACAAATTTAAAAAAAAGGGTAATTAAAAAAAAAAAAAACTATAGTCAGTTTCTTACCTCCGTGGCAGTGATGTCCATAACTGTTGACGCCAGCTTTACACAAGATCAAGATATGCCGTCTTTGTGTGCGATATGTAAAAACGTTGTTGCTTTAAGGGGTTGACCACCGGGTTGGGACGTTGTGAGTTGTTACGCGCAAGCTGCTTACACCTTCGGCATCATGGACAAAATCGAAGAATTTAGTTTTGATGCTTGCGAAGGAATTATGCGGCAGATACCGCGAAATAACTGTGCGTTTATTGTTTATTAAAAATCGAGCATCTCTACGCCTGCGTTCCGCTTTCTGCATTGCCGAAGGTGCCGGATTTGTCTTGCCGCCCAACAAGACGCCCAATTTGAAAAAAGTTGTCCAATTTCAGATGGTTTTCGGCGTGTAATGGAAATAGTAAGTCGGTGACCCTCTTTTTTTATTTCAAATTGTGAAGACGGACATCGGGACCTTCAACATAATTAGTTAGAATTACAAAATTTTATCGAGAATTTTTTTATTTTGTAGGCGGATCTAAACGTTAAATTTTGACTTTTCCCCTAGACTTGGCTCGTGGTTTAAAAAGTGACCAATATACTTTTTTGTTTTGGCTATAGCTCAAAAAAAAAGTCGGTGACCCCCCATTTTTATTTCGATTCTTAGCAGCCATGTTGTACATACCATATATAGGTGAATTCTAGAAAAATTTATCGGTAGATCACTACACACCGTCAAACCCTTAAGCCAGCATGCGCAGTTCTGGTATGACCATCAAAATCTTGCGCTGACGTCACTTCACGAGGCTCAGGGATATGGAGTGTATCCAGCTAATAACTTTTATCTAACGGATTAGCAGCGATAATGCCGAGAGGAGAGATCGAAAAAATGATGGAAAATTATTTTTTTAACTTAAAAATCGAGAAGTGTGTACAATTCAATACAAACTGCTTTAGTTGTAGACAACCAACCACAAATAGTTGAAAAAATTAAGTCAATTTTTCAAACCATCTCCTGCAAATAGCATACAGCCAACGGCATCTCAAAAATTACATTAAAACAGATGATTATGGTTTACACACATACAGATAAACCAAAGATCATTAATATTCTTGTTTGAGGTCCAAAGTTGATCATGTGCACAAGATCACACTAAATCTGGATTATTCTTTGTTTTTTATCTAAAGTTGGAATTTGATTTACACATATAGAATTACAGAATCAGATAAAAAGTATTTAAATATATTTAATAACAACTTGTTCTTATAATTATTTGCAGGGTATGTTCGTATATCCATGCCAGTAACAAACAAAACCAAAATAGAATTATGATGATTTTTTAAATGTTTGGATTAGCAAATCGCTGTTATCTTTAAATGAATAATCTTTGCAGATCTGATTGAGGTACATGTTGGTACCATGTATTTTGTTGTTTCTGCCAACTAATAAAAAATAAAACACACAAGAATTAAAAAAAAAAAAAAAAAAAAAAAAAAAATATATTTATGTATGTAATAATCAATTGTTCATGGGATCTGGTAGAGGTAGGTGGAATGGAACACAAAACGCTTTTTACATTGTACATTGAAATGTACATTAATGTTTTTGGGGCAATATTTGAATTCAATGTTTTTTTTTAACATATTAAAATAACCACTTTTATTTTTGTTCATATCATCTCTTCTAAACAGTCAATTGTGGTTGGGGTTACATGTATTGCACAAATAGTTAAAATAAAAGTTGAAATACGAGATTTTCTCGACGTGTTAATTTTGGTTGTGGTGTATTGCATTCCTATCTCTTGTGAATTTTTCCAACAGATTTATTGCTAGTAAGCGTAAGCCCACTAAAGATATTGCCAGGATTTTTTGAGGATCCCAAATTCCCTCATTTGCACTGATTCGGTTTGGAGAAACACCTAACGAGAAGGTTTGTTGAGGAACAAGTAAAAAAGAAAGCTCACAACTATGTTTTGAAATAACTGATATTGTAATCGTCCTATAGAAAGATGTTTTGATTTTATGCATATGTGGCCAGAAGAAAAAATATAAATCATTCATTTATTACAATTATAGACCAGATATTCCACTTTATTTACTTCGGCTGGTATTCTGGAAAGGCCGAGTATCAACTTAGGTCCCGGGTTTAAAACCAAGGTAGACTACATGAGTGGACCCCCTTTTCTTTCAAAATACTGGGAAGGTTAAATGTAATGGGTGGGAAACGTCCCTTATGGATATGAACTGGAATCGCCCATCCATTAGGGATTTTTTACCCATTACAGCACATTTCTAGAGTATGTTGGGAAAGAAAAAGGCCACTCATGTAGGACTAACCTGGTTTCAACTGGGACAAAGTATAGTCTTCTTTCAGAATACCAGCCTTCATGTTTGATTAATTTATGCATATGCAAAAAACGGGTTGAACAAAAAATAGAGGGCTCTCTTTCTGGAAACGTTCCTTGGCTCTCTTTAACAAGGAATACTGATATGACGGACTTGACAGACAATTCAAAGTTTTATTTATCAAACCATATCTTTTAACCACCGCTGTTGGAAGTGGGGAGTTGCTTCACTGTAAGAAATTATTTTTTCTGATTTTCTTTTCTTTCCTCGTGTACCTCTTGGACTTGGAATTTAACGTTAAAAGTCCAAGAAAGAAAAAGTCAAATTAAAAAAAATCAAAAACATTCATATCTGGGAGAGAAAAGTGCAGACACTTTGTCAATATCCTAAACATTATTGTCTGCTGTTTATTATTTTTTTTAAACATTTGGTCAAATTATATTCAAAACTATTACCCCACAACACCACCCCACAAAAAAGGGTCACTGAGTGGAAAGCAAGAAACAAATGGAATACATCAAAAATTTAGTTAGGGGTCCATCTCTTCAATGCTCAATTGTGTAAAATATTTCTTGAGTTGTTGCTACAGTGTTGAGAATGAAATATTTAATTCTCTAATTGATTTCCACATATGTGCGCTCATTTTCATGACAATTGGATACCATTCATGGCAGCAATTTTATAATTTCACGTCAATTTGAATTCTGGAAAAGAGGCACTTCCAATTTAAACTTCAGGTTTTAACATCATTGACCCCTTCTTAAAGTTTCATACTGGATGACCCCATTTTTATTCAGATTGTGTACCGAATGACCCCGTATTTTTGGGTACATTTCATCATTCTGAAAGGATCCGGGAAAGGACCATATTTTTTTACCTGGCCGAGGTACATATACCCATCACTTCACATAGTGAGTGCCCCCCCCCCACCCCTGGCACTAGTTGATACTATATGTTTGAATAAATACTCTCTGATAATACTTTGCTAAATAAAGATCTTCCCATCCCGATTGCAGTCTGACAAATCATCTAGAATGCAAAATTAATTTTGCCGGGAAAATTGCGGCCATCTTGAATAATGACCATCACTTTCCACTTTCAACATACAAATTTCAAGTGCTACACACCTTGCAGGCATAGCCATGCAAAAACATGTTCAAATACTAACAGAAAAATGTAAAATCTCCCTAAACATGCATTTATGAGTTATATACCTTTGTCGAAATATGGCCGTATACGTCCACGTAAATTAAATGCAAATGTCTTGCCAGGCTTCCCTTTTCTACCTTTTTGATATGTTGTTTTACTGCTAGTTACAGCAAGAAAACCTTCTGTAGCAATTTTGTCCAGGTGTACCTAGTAATTTTCATAGATTGTGTGGACTATGGAGCGCACAAACACATGATGGTGATAACGCTCATGATCTTGATGGTTTCTTTACCAGAGGTTTTTGAATTCCATCTGAGATTAATATACCTACGATTCCTAACATTTCTGATGATGATCAGTCTCTTAACAAAATGAGAATTTTCGCACTGTTTCAGATGAGTCAACTAAATCTCTTGGCCTTGATGGGTTTCCTTTATAGAATTCTACATTGTCTTTTGGGTTGATATATATGCTCCATCACTATTAGAAATGGGCTTATATCAAACTGTCAATAATATGAAATAAACTTAAAAAAAAAAACTATAAATTGGACGCAATAACAAAACCAACATACAATCTTGGCCAACAATGGCAAATTGAAAACTCATCCGCAAAGAAAATCTGCAATGAATTCAATATTTTTTTTAAATGTTGGTGCAAAGCTTTCGGCTAAGTATAAACTAATGCTTAACAATTTATTCAAAGAACCTTCTTCATAACAACTTATTTACGTCACCAATATGGAAATGCATTTGTTTAGCTTATTAATCAAATATAGTTTGTAAACATTCCCTATACCTAAAATCGGAACAAATATCACCAAATAAATGAAATATTTGAGAAAATTTGTCATACCGTCTCCCGCAAGTAGACATACAGTGATGGCGTCTCAAATTCTACACTAAAAAGCTGATTGGGGCTTACATAAATAAATAATGCTTAAGGTCAAAGTGTACCGGTTATTACACGTATAAATCTGGGATATTCACAGGGAAAGGCTTCTTTGATCTCAAGACGGAATTTTGATACGCACGTATAGAAATTACAGAATCAGATAAAAAGTACCGTCTTGTCTTTAATCCAGAGGGCACCCCCATCGGGGACAGTCCATTCTTCCGAAGGGTCTTTATTCCGAATTTATATAGAACTATGTGCATTATTCCGAAGGACCGTTATTCCGAATTTAGCCATAGGTGCTTTATTCCGAATTAAGCAGTAAGATCTTTATTCCAAAGGACCGTTATTCCGAATTTAGCCATAGGTGCTTTATTCCGAATTAAGCAGTAAGATCTTTATTCCAAAGGACCGTTATTCCGAAGGACCGTTTTTCCGAAAGACCGTTATTTCGAATTTAGCAATAGGGGCGTTTTTTCCGAGGGACCGTTATTCCGAATTTTACATTATGACTGCTATTCCAAAGGACTGTTATTCCCAATTTTACATTGTGGTCGCTCTTCCGAAGGACCGTTATTCCTAATTTTACATTGGGACCGATATTTCGAAGGATCATTATTCCAAAATTATATATTCATATATGCACAGACAGGAACTGTAGTGGAAAAATATTCAAAAACTTCAATATTATTTAATTCTATCTACAGTAGATGGTAGCAGAATTCAATGCTATCTTCAGTAGAAAGCAGCAAACTTCAATATTATTTAATTCTATCTACAGTAGATGGTAGCAGAATTCAATGCTATATTCAGTAGAAAGCAGCAAACTTCAATATTATTTAATTCTATCTACAGTAGATGGTAGCAGAGTTCAATGCTATATTCAGTAGAAAGCAGCAAACTTCAATATTATTTAATTCTATCTACAGTAGATCGTAGCAGAATTCAATGCTATCTTCAGTAGAAAGCACAAACTTCAATATTATTTAATTCTATCTACAGAAGATAGTAGCAGAATTCAATGCTATCTTCAGTAGACAAAATGTTAAAAGAAGATATTTTAAAAATTATTTAATTTTATCTACAGTACATGGTAGCAGAATTCAATGCTATCTTCAGTAGAAAGCAACAAACTTCAATATTATTTAATTCTATCTACAGTAGATCGTAGCAGAATTCAATGCTATCTTCAGTAGAAAGCAACAAACTTCAATATTATTTAATTCTATCTACAGTAGATGGTAGCAGAATTCAATGCTATCTTCAGTAGAAAGCAGCAAACTTCAATATTATTTAATTCTATCTACAGTAGATGGTAGCAGAATTCAATGCTATCTTCAGTAGAAAGCAACAAACTTCAATATTATTTAATTCTATCTACAGTAGATGGTAGCAGAATTCAATGCTATCTTCAGTAGAAAGCAACAAACTTCAATATTATTTTTAGCAGATAGCAACGGAATTTTATGATATTATCAGTAGATAACAACATAATTCAATGTTACTTCAGTAGACAGGTTAGATAACACGGGAATTCAATGTTTAAAGAGTGGCAACGAGAGATTTTTGAGGTGCACAAATATTGTGTCATAATAGTAATTTCACATAGACTAGCCCCCCTCAATAGATTCTTACCTTGAATTTGACTACAGATATGTCTTAAAAGAGAGAAAAAGGTGATCCGATTTGCTCTATATTCAATTATAAAACATAGGCTGGAATTTCTATTGCTCCTATACGAAATTAGGAAATTTTACAATTTTTGTTACCAAAGAAATATTTCTCAGCTTTAATCATTCATAAGGGATTATTTTTTATGGAAAGCGTTACATCGGGCAAAAATACAGTACTTCGCTTTTTTGGGGACAACTGATATGTTGAAATCTCTTCGTTGCACCTGTAACTTATGGTTAGGAGAACAATAGTAATACATCTACAGTGATCTTCAGTAGATTCGAAAAAAATCCAACGGTAATATGATACTGATCTCAATGCATATTTATTGTGATGATAACAATGTATCGATTTCTTATTCTCCTTATATCCTCTGTTTTTATATAGCTATTTATTGTCCCAAGATGCCCATGAATTCATAGGGAAGCACCACTGAAGTACAACATTAATTACAGGTGGCTGGGGCCCCGAGGGTATATTGAGTCCATTCCAAAATGCACCAGTTTTGGGAACCAGTAGCGATTTTGATGGTAGTATGATATAGCAGCAGAATTTAATGTTACTCAATGGATAGTCTATCTACGCCGATAGCAGCAAAAAACTCCATGCTATTTTCGGAGATGACAGCCAGGGCTCAATGGCATTTTATTGAAAACAACAGAAGCACTCTCTACAGGAGATAGCAGATACCAATGCTATATTTAGTGAAGCTCGAAATTCCGTGTTCCTGTGTAGTAATAGCAGTAGAAACATGTAATCTTTTGAATTTGGGGGGAAAATTCAAATTTGCCACTTTTCTGACTAAAGTCGGAATTCAGACTTTTTAAAATTACGTAAACCCCGTATTCAATAATCTTCACGCTTTGTTACTTTATACATAACATTAAAATAAGTCATATAGTGTAGTGGATATGGTTTAGGACTGTAATCTTAAGGCCCTGTCTTCGAATATTGTAAGGTACATGTAATAAGTTATGATGAAGTAATTGGTGACATTAGAATATAACATTACCATATTAAAAAAAAAAACTATCTACTGGTTTAATTTTTAATCACGTTTTCCCTGCGTTTTGCCTTTTCCCTCAAAATGTTTGAAATATAACTTTTTGTACAACCATGTGGATGACCATAAAAATATACAACGTTTGTATGATGCCCACATCTACAACGTGAAAATTTTGTCAGACCAAGAAGATTGTTTAAACCAAAAGTCAAAAACCACAAGACTTTAAGCGTGAGATTTACACAGTTATTTTCAGGGGGGTAGGACACGATCTGCTCGATTTGGGCAATTGGGGATTTCCAAACGATAATTTGGGGAACTGCTACGTGATTTACTATGGCAGGTTCTCGTTCCAGCGCTTAAAAAAATAATCTCTTAAACCTTTGTTAAAAGATCTTAGTAATATCATGATAAATAAGAAAAAATTATTGACTTCAAAATCCGTCGGGGTTAGTGGATTAACCCCGCTGCACAAATAGTGTAATCCAATAACGGTCATAGATTTAAATATTCGTGAACAGGCCTAGTCTTAGTCACGTCTGTGTGTCACCGTTCGATATGACGTAAGAGCGCCCTCCTACGTTAAGTCTTTTGCAACAGACAGCACCCGGAATTGATGCTGTTTAATTTGCGGTTGATGGTAGAGTTGGCATGTCCACACCCTGGTTATTTTACGTCCCCTGCACTGGTCTGCGTATCTCTGCACGTTTGGAGTCCCAGCTGCAGAAAAAACGACCGTTTTTTTTTACCCGGTTTAGTTTTACCAGTGTACAGTAGATAGCTGCCCAAGTCAATCAATGGCCTACCAACGTAGCAGCAGAATAAAATCTGTTATGGGAATATCAACAAAAATGGAACATATACGGTAGATTAAAACAATTCATATAATCTACTGGAGACAAGCAAGCATAAACCATACTTTGTTCTGTGAACGAGTTCACAAATTATTTTGTATATATAGCCGTGTCCAGAAATATTTGCCGCCCCCCTCAATCTATTACATAATTAACAGTGGGAAACAAAGCCATATTGTGTAAAAATGGCGAAGTATTATTGATAAACTGACTTTGTAATACCTTTGGCAAATTTTGGAATTGTTATTTGAAAGTGTTTGTTCCCCTTGGAAGGTCATGCATGGCGTAGCCAGGATGTTGTTGACGAGGGGGCACAACTTTGTGAATGTACCGACAAAAAAACAAAAAATTTCCCGGCTCCTACGCTCGCCAGTTGACCCAACTTTTTTTACCGTCGCCTCCTAATTGTGAACAATATTTCACCACAGCAAAGATAATACTAGTAATAGATAGTATATAGTTTTTGCGAACAATTAAAGCAGTTCTTAGTTACCATTCTCATAGCTTTAGCAGGAACCACGCGCTCAGAACTACCAGTAAAGCTTTTTTAGACATATGTAACCGGAACGGACCGGATTATGTACCGACAAAAACAACAACTCGGTCGGGAGGTTCACGCGTGCGCCCCCCCCCCTGCCCCCCCCCCCCCCGGGCTACTCCAGCGGGTCAATGACCTTTGATTATTCGGGTCAGTCCAATAAGAATCGACAAGTGTTTTTTGCAGAGATTTTCCTTTGGGTTTGGGGGGATTTGTCCATCACTTTTTCACCCTTGTTATCACTGTGGAACAGTTTTGCAGTTTTTGCTCCATGCATCTCTGCAAGATTGCCTTCACTGGATCTAGACCATGCCTGGTTACGTAATGGCTGGTGCTACACCTTTGCAAAATTTCCTTTCTGTATTTTTCCATTTATTGTTGTCCCATGGGGACAATGTTGAGGTCTGCAAGGCCGTTGCAGGTCTTCCTCCAGCAACATTAAGATCTCGGTGATTTTTTATACTTCGCTGGCAGGGAACATCAGCACGGGATTCACATCGGACACGATCATTCTGGCTGTGGGTTCGGAAACATTCTAACTATCCAACTTGTCAATCATGAATAGAACACTCTGTCTAACTCGATTATTATCCGCTTAAAAAACCCATCACGTATCCATTTGTCACAATATCCATACGCTTTTGACGCTGTTCTCCAGTAAGCCATGGGATATTTCTGTACCCTGTAGCTCTTCTTTCACACACCATGGTTGTTTTTTTTACATAGTCCAGACCACAAGAGCACTCACAACTTTTTTTTGCGTCTCTTAATCGTCTGAATTGTTCAGCAATTTTGCCACTTTGCGAGGACTCCTACCACGTTTGCCTCTCAGCGAGGCAGTTATTTTTGCCTTTTTTGTGCTTCTACGTCACTTGGATGGGCGCCCCCGGCCGTGGCATATTCTTCAAAGACTCGCCAGGGCGGTTCACCACCGTGAAACCCATCTTGGTAGAACTTATAAGAGCCTTGCTTCTCCTTGATTATTTTCCCATCTTCTCTCAACTTCTGGCAAACTTTCTTTCTTATTCAGTGCTCTCCTTTTTTCTCCCCTTCCTTTCTGCCATTTTTAAATACCAATACCACCCACGAGTTTGTGAATATCAAAAACACAACAAAATATTATTAGATTGCTCTCCTATGCACACATCACAGTGCAAGCAACATGTATCAGTCCTTTAGGCTATTTATAGCATATGTCACCCAAATGCACTTGCCTTTTGGGAAATAATTTCCCATCTGTGTCATATAGGTCATGGAAGTACTGAATGAAATGCTGTATCAGTATATGAAATAGCAGCAGAACAAAGCTAATTTCAGTAGATATCAACAAAATTCAATTGTAATTATTTCGTGTTTATAATAGCACCAGTGTCAATGCTACCACGGTAAAAAGCATAATAAACTCATTTCATTTCTAGTTACCAACATATTTCAGTAATATCTCCAGTGGATGAAAAAACACCAACGCTATCTTCTTCAGAGTCATTGAACTTAAAGCAATACAGCCATTTTTAAGAGCAACCCCATTTTCCGAATTTTTGAGATTTTTGCACAGGTCAATGTACTTGGCTAGTAAACATACTGGAATGGTATAGCTCAAAAATCTCTAAGTGTCGCAAAAGAATCAATTTTGAAAATAGAATAATTATATCATAAATCTCCGGGGGGGGATATAAATCAGTCTCGGCTGCTGGAAACGACCTTCTAATAGTCGGGAAATTGCGCCATAAATACGTGTCTACGCCTCATCCATTATTTGTTTCCGTCCGGGACAGGAATGTCAAGTTAGAGGTCATTTTCGTGAGGTAGCCTTATTGTCATCATTGACGGACATAAATTTGGCGTTTCCAGCTCCGGGGCCATAATGACAATCGTTGTATCCGAGATCCCGATTCTAATTACAAAATCGTCGCTTCTTTTATGACAAATGACGCAATTTTTTAGCATTGTCATTCGCAGGTATGGTTTTTAAGACAATTTCCAACACAAGTGCAAAATCTCAAATGTTTTGAAAATTGGGGGCGCTTCTTCAAAAAATGTGCCATTAAAACAAAAAATTGGCTTTTATTAAATCAATTCAGTAAACAAAATTCAATGTTTTCTTAAACATGCAACATAATTCCTATCTTAGAAGGTATAGCAGCGGAAATGCCCACGCTATAACGGAGTATTCAGTAAACAGCCAGAGTTCAATATTATCTTCAGTAATAGCAAAACAATTCAGCAGCTAGAAACAATAGCATGTAATGCTATCTTCAATTTTATATAGCATAGCATCAAAATTAAGTGCAATCCTCATTAGATATATTTATAGCAAATATGATTGAATGAATGCTTTCTTCGTATTGAATTCTATCTTCTGTTATTGTGTCCGAATCTACTGTAGAATTGTGCTGTAGAATACTAGTTGAATGTGCTATCTACTGAAAATAACAATTTGTGGCTATCTAGTGATAAACTGTAAGCGTTTTGTTGTTGACTACTGACGATGGCATTGAATCTTGCTGTTCTATACTGATGATAGCAATGAAATATAATTAACTATGTATGATTTGGGCCTGAAGGCCTATGTCCAATACACTTTCTTTAAATTGAAATTGAATTGAATAGATATCGTTTTATAGCCACTATATCATGATTATGTTTCAAAGGCTTTACACAAGTCCAGATATACTCCAAGAGGTTTTTTGTTCTTTTCCACTTCATTAAATTTAGAACACCCGTCGAGTACTATTTTTTCACGAATTTTAGAAAAAAAACCTGGTAGCAATGATATTGGACGGGATTTGATGTACATCTGGACATAACCATTTTTGCAAATAGAAAAAGCCTTGACCTTCTTATGATCGTTGATACCTTTCCTGTTGAATTTAACGGATTAAATATTTTTGCAAGCGGTTGGGAATTTCATTTGTGATATTTTATTTATTTATTTATTTATTTATTATTTATTTATTTATTTATCTATTTATTTCGGTTTTTTCAGAAGAAAACAGAATTCAGTACTATCTGCAGTAGAAAGCAGCAGAATTAAATGCTTTAAATTCAGTAGATAGCATTATACCATACAGAGGGTGGTGAACAATAATCAATATTCATTTCTGATTTTAAGAGCTAAATAGATCAATTTACCAACTTTTTGTTTAGTTCTTTTTTTCTCACTTGTCAGTAATTGTTTGAATGTAATATGAAGTGACCTATTGACCTATTTTTAGGCAATTTGTTTTTAATGCAAAAAAGAGACTTGCTGACTTGTTCAGACATATTTTTGTGTATTCCATTTGCCATTACTTGTAACTTTCACTCCAAAGTACATGTATACATTATTTTTCATCAAATGGGTACCATTCATGGTCCAGTGCTCGTTCAAAGCAGTAACATAACCTTTCTTAAAAACAACCACATTTGTTTTGTCAATGTTAATAGTAAGCTTGTCGATAAGTGTCTGTAAATCTTCCACGCTATTACCAAAAATTACCAAATCAGCAGCATATAATAAACAGCGAATATTGCAATTATTGGTGAAAAAGCCCTGAACGCCTGTTGATTCGAACTCTTTTTCGAGATCATTCAGGAATAAAGCAAATAAAGGTGCTAATAACATACATCCTTTACGAAGACCGGTGTTACAAATGAAAGAAGCTGTAATACCATATGCTGTTTTAATACATGAAATAACATTCTTATACATATAGATTTCAGTATATTAAATATATATCCGATGAAATCATCAAATAAATGTTCACGTGATACTGAATCGAATGCGCTATTAAAATCATTGAAAATACTTTATCTCTTTTCTTACTAAGAGCCTAGGTTACAATAGTGTCTAAAACAAAAATGTTATCAAGGGTACAATATCCCTTCCTAAAACCAGCTTGTGTTTCGCTCAAAATACTATTATCATTAATCCATTGAGTTAAACGGTCAGCAAGTATTTTGGTAAAAACTTTACTCATTGCAGGTAACAAAGTGACATCTCTGCAATTAGAAGGGTCATTAACATCCCTTTTTTATAAATTGGTACCAGCGGGACCAATTCAAAGGGAATAAAGATGATTCCATCATACAATTAAAGAGTTTAGTAAGTAAGTTCACGAGTACATGAGGGGCATTTTTGATAAATTAACTTGGCAGCCTTTCAAAACCAGCAGCTTTATTATTTTTAAATGTTTGGTTGCATTTTAACCTCATTTTGCTCAATTATCTTGATAACCTCCTCAGATCATTGACTATCATCCACCTCTTCATTAACCTCGATGTCATTAACAATATCTTGATTAAATGCTGAAAAGAAATGTTGGATCTACATTTCATCTCTAATTTTCACTTTTTGGTTATCAGTGTTTTGTTACTGATTTCAAAAGGTTCCAAAAGCATTTGGAATCTTTACGTTGTATTGGTTCAAGTATACTGTTCTGCATTTATTTCTGATAAGCATATTTTTTTCTCTCATAAAGCATTTTATAGTCACGCTTAAGGCTCAGATAATTCATTAAAGGTCCATGGCCCGATCGCCTCGTCCCCAGAAGTCCCAGATTTTTTTTTCTGAATCTTCGTAAGGCTAATGCGTGTGTGGCGTATCCAATATGCAATCTTAATTACCCTCAATTTGTTTGGACCGATTTCTGGGGCAAAGAATAGTAAATACATAACACTTCATCAACCAACTAGATTCGCACTTTAGCTTCAATGTCTTTGATATTATTATTGACCCCTTTTCTAGGGTCACAAAAATAATTCTTGAACCAAACTGATTAAAAATCATTAAATCAGTGAAGTGATGTAATTCAAGATGATGTAATTATTTTACTCACCTTCATATATGTAAGGTAACAATAATTCAAAATACACTTTCAGTGGTGTTGTATAACGGCTTTCTTTGATTTCCGAAAACTTAGCATACACCTTGATCGTGATTTAAAATGTCTCCCTATTTTTTTTTTTACATACGAACACGATTATTAATGACTGATAATCAAGATCATTGCGTTTTCTAACTTTTCTTTTGAAAAAGCCATTGCAATTATTACCCACTATGGGTTCGGACACATAATACGATTGCACAGGCCTGAGAGCAGTTGCTTTAAAGATAATAACCATAGAGGGCGCGCGCAGAAGGATGCAGCCAAACCAGGGGAGGGCGGCCAAAAAATCCTAATACACGTAAGATTCTGATTTTTTATATGTTGTCCAATCACAGGTCAATCCAGGGTCAATCAGATCGATTTTAGATTTATGGTTGTGAACTGAAGCTTATCGTGCCTCCCTGAAAGCGAGATAGTATAGACCAGTTAACATCCTACGTCACTTCTTTTGTTGCCTGCGAATCCATTCCTGCGAATCGTTATGGCCCATAGTATTGAAACTCTAACAGATACAATTGCCCAGTGTGTAACAGTTAGGCCGACCTATTTCAAAGACACCAGGCCCTAACATGTTTACAAACATTGCTGTTAACTGGTCTATTCAATGCAGGGCTCTAAAATATGCACGGGTGCATTCAGAGGTACACCCTTAACAGCTTTACAGGTAGATTGTGGGGAGCCTCCCTTCAATATCCGTAGAAAATGCTTAATCATAGTGCCAGTGTTACGAAGTTTTAGCCAACACTCAACATCCAAACCATGATCTGTTCAAAGACAATTGGGAAAACACTGGTTTTTTTTTTCAAGATTCTGAGCAAGTTGGTTCCATGCACCGTGAGGCCAGGATGAAAGAACCACATTAAAGTGACAGGAGGAGATTTTTTTAGGATATGAATTTCTCTTAAATTTCACTGGATCGGTTGTAGATCACCTGCCGAGAACGTTTGGAAAGTTTGTTGGACAAACAGGTGCAAAAGAAAACCGCAAACCTTGTTTTGAACTTGCCTGCTATCGTAATCATTCCCCAAAGAAAACCATGCTTTGACTTTCTGTCGTGCACGACAGAAACTACTAAATCATCATCTTATTACATAAAGCCAGCGTATTCGGCTTATTCACTTCAGGTGTGATCTAATACATTGGTAAGCATTCCAAATATGTAAAAAACCTAGGTTCAAGAAAAATTGGGGCGCTTCTTTCTGGAAATCTCCTCATGTCTCTTTAAGTACTACCTATTTAGTGCTGGGGCCACTTGTATTCAAAGGTGGATATGATGCGTGAACACGGACTTACAAAATGCACCCTAAACAAGTATTTCCACCGACTAAAAAACATACCCTAAACAAGTATTTTTGTCAGTTTTGCTACACTAAAGAAGTATTTTGTCACTTTTTGCTACCCTAAACAAGTAAGGAATGCATTGTTGTTAACATACACTTTATTATCTTGCATTGCTTTCCAATATTTTTGATCTCTCATTGTCATTGTCATATTTATTTCCATCAGAAGTCCCAGATTTTACCGGAAGTGGTCAACATTTTGGTATCAGAAGAAAGCTGTGAAATCTTAGGGCAAAAGGATATTTGCCAGTTTGCAAGTTATGAGCGAAAATATGCCTCATTTTGGTCGACCAATATTGATTTTACCAAGTACTCTATGAGGCTTACAATTATGTTTTTAGCTCTCGCATCAAAACGGATTGAAATATCGGCGCGAAACTTTTTCAAATGGGGTTTTGGAGTAAAGGCCAAACTATCAAGATGAAAAACTGCATATCCTGAATCGGGCCATCCACCTTTAAATGAGAATCAGTTTATAAATTCTGAAGAATTTTTAGTGTACCTTTCACTTTACATTTCTCAACGTAACATTCACTGTTAAAAATGTTCCTAATTTTACCAGACTTTACCTTTTAAATTACGATAAACCCCAATTATTCAATAATCTTCACGCTATATTACCTATACCTAACATAAAATTACAATTTGGAAGAAGAAAAATGTAAATAAACAGTGGTTAAAAATAATATTACACATTTTGAAAAAGGGTAGTATTTATACGCTGACCGTTATTATATTTTCCGTAATTTTACGTTCTTTTGTAACTTACTTGTTTTTAATGTAAGAACATGAAGAATACAAACTATGAAAATCGTTTTACATATAAAATGTGTTAAATAATGTCGTCAGTAAAGTCATTAAAATGCAAAATCTTATTTTCCCTATCATTTTTAAAAATAGTTTTAAAAACTCTTTTCCTCCTTTTTTGTATTATATTTAGTTTAATTTTTAAAAAGTAGTACACACACATATATATATAATGAATTTTAACGTCTGCTATCAGTAGAGTCATGTAGTGTAGTGGATAAGGTTTAGGACTTGTAATCTTAAGGACCGGGTTCGAATCTATGTAAGGTACATATAATCATATGATGATTAAGTAGTTGGTGACATTAGAATGTGTTTGTTACCATATAAAACAAAGTGTATAAACTGGTTTAAATCCTTATGCTTTCACGTTTTCTCTTTGTTTATTGCCTTTTTTTTTCTCAAAATTGTTTGCCTGAAATATAACTTTTTTACAACCACGTGGTAACGTAAATACAACGTTTGTAGGATGCCATAGCTACAACGTGAAAATTTGGTCAGAGGATTGTAATAACGTTTTAATTCTTAATATTGTTTAAACAAGTCAAAAACCAACAACAACGTTGAAGTTGAGATTTTACGCCGTTATTTTACGTCCCCTGCAACGGTTTCGTATTTTTACGGCTCTAGTTATTTTACGTTCTACATGTAGTGAGTCCCAGCTGCCAGTCGAATGCCTGTTTTTTTTTACAAGTTTATTTTTAACAGTGTGCCTTATCATACCATTTCGCACCTCTCTTTGTGCAGCGTTTCCGTTTTCTTTTCAAAAATGCATTACATGAGCTGACATGCGATGTTATATATGTCATATATTTATTCAAAATATCATTTGGTCCACCATCAATATCAAGGCACTCATAATATTTTTAACCTTATATGTACTCCACAATCCACATTTGTTTAGTATCCCACCTATAACAATAACTTTCATTTGTACCTTCAGTATCATCGTTTTCGTCATTATTATTTCCATTCCTTGTTCTAATCTTGAAGACTATTGGCAAGTGGTCTGACTCACCCCTAGTCGTAATTTCAAAATCAGTAAATATTTCCCTAACCATTAATTCCTCAGTAGCAACGATGTTAGTCATTCATCATCAATATTTCATTTTATTTTCATTTGCAGATGATATACCACAATAGACCTACTTTATTCCCACAAAGATTTTGCTGATCAAATTTTACAAAAAGTTTCAAACTGGTTCAAGGCAAATAAACTCTCAGTGAATGCCAACAAAACAAATTATGATAATGGAACACTTCAAAAGACATTTAATTATAGATTTGGTGGTGAGATTTTCGTAAATGGTATATAAAATTAATTAGAGAGTAAAACAGCCCAAATGATTAGGCGTTGTTACTGATGAAAATTTCACATGGAAATACCATATTGAAAATGTATAGAAAAAATATTGGTATTTTTAATAACCTGAAGTATTTTGCACCTATACACATATTAAAATCACTATATTTTGCATATCAACTATGATAATTATGTATATCTTCCTGGCATATTTAAAAATTATTGTTCATATATATATGCACAATATTCATAGCATGCACAAAACCAGAAATGCATTTGATTTTTTAAAGGGGGATGGCCCGGGTTCATTATTATATAAAATTTTCCTATTGATTGGACGACTTTGACCCCAAACCCCTATCTGTAAAGTTTCGCCCCGATATTTCAATCCATTTTGATATAAAAGCTAAAATAAAAACGTGTTTTGTAAGCCCATAGAATACTGTGCAAGACTAATATTGGTCAACCAAAATGGTGCAAGCTTTCACTCATGAATAGCCAAACCAAACATCTTTTAGAGCTAAGATTTCACAGGGTAAATGAGAAAAAATAGTAGCTTGCTTCCGACACCAAACTTTTGACAATTTCCGGTAAAATCGGGGGATTTTGGATTTTTACGTTTCTTCGAAAATGCTCAATGTTTTTCATCTGGTATCCATCGGATTCAGATTCAGCAGGAAAAAGTGGTCTAGAAACCGTTGAAAAACATTATATATAATCTAATAAGGTCACATGGTCTGTAGCCTGGACTATGCATGTTGTATATGGTTTTGATAATATGGAAATAAAGTTCAATTTCTCAAATACATGGTGTGATAACCTTCCTTCTCAAACGAGGATCCACTCAACACTAGTAATTAAGACCTATTTCATTAAGATTGTTGCCAAAACTATGGCCAACAGGTTGAAAATGATTCACCCCGATCAAGCTGGTTTCTTAAAAAGCAGAAATTTTGGATGTAACATTGGTCTTCTTATGGATGGTATTGATTTTAGTAAGATCAGTAAAATTGTTACTGATCTTCACGATTTACCTGCAGCCATTTTGCTTTTAGATATCCAAAAGGCTTTTGTTGTTTGGATTAGCACTAAGAAAGGTCTCCACATTTGTGAATGCAATGTAGCTAGGCTATCTAAAACCGGCCATAGATGTTTTTTTTTTCATCAGCAAATTTGTTTAAAAAAACAATTGAGAAAGTTTTACTGGGCAGACTCTTTTCTTTCGATGATACTATAATTATACAAAAATGGCATGAAAAACTATTCCGACATAATGAAATGGACCTTTACTGAAATCACTTCCACAAATTTGAAAACAATTTGGAAAAGTAACTAATATTACTTTCCTTGGAAGCTTCACTTCTCAGCCAATGATGCTGACATACATGCCAGCATTTTATCAAACTTGATAAAATCACAGACCATTGGTAATCTATAATGCTAATCTTGGCTAATCTACCTTTCGTTTGCCAGATCAATATCTTACCACAAGCCAGACTTTGTAGTAAGAGTACCTTTCATGAGTACGAGTATGAGTACAAGTACTTGACCCTGAGTATGAGTATTTGGTTCCGAGTACGAGTATGAGTACAGCAAAATTTTAAATCCCGAGTACGAGTATGAGTACGAGTACTTGCGCCTGAGTAAGAATATGAGTATGAGTACTTATGCCTGAGTACGAGTATGAGTATGAGTACTTTTGCATGAGTACGAGTATAAATACGAGTACTTTGCAAAATCGCAGATTTGTAATATTGTTGATGAAGAAGATGACAATAAAAACAAACAATGGAACAAATCTTGCACTTTTCTACAAAGGGGTATAGAATTTGCAATGTGTTTACTCATATATAATAACTAGGATTGCACAGTGACTTAAAAGTCACTGTTTGAATAAGTCAAAGAGATGATTGTTTAATTGTCCAATGGTGCTTTAAAAAGCAGCCCCATTTAGCTTCATTACTACTAATATAAGTTCACTAGTTTAATCATCAATCCATCATCATAAGCAGCTGAGACAAATTTGAACCAAATTAGCCTTATCCTTCCTGAGTTGCTGGATTTCCTTGCATGCAGTCCAATGTCTTTAGCAATGACATCAGGATACTAAGTTTCCTGCCAACGCTAGGTTTTCTCCAGGTGACGTGCCCAGAAAAACCAGTGAAAGCTAGGTGGTCCAGTTGTCAACATGCAGTGACCGGTCAAGTGGCCGGTATTCCCGTCACGGTTGGTGCCAGAAGGAAAAATGAACGCCGTCGTGTTTTATGCAAACAATTTTCGGCGGCAAGACGAAACAAAGCCACGGACGCAAAGGGCCCGCTGTAGTGAGGCCCCCCCAATTTATTGAGGACGGGCGGGGGGGGGGGGGGGGGAGATTACCCACGGATTTGCTGCCTCCCCTGATACCATATCAAGGAGTGCAAGCGGTTTGGTCGGTGTAACTAATTATAATAGGGTGGTTTGATTATTTAGAGTAGTATCACGCGTGGCGCCATGGCTACAGAGCCCGCATGTAGCCATGGCGCGGATGTTCAGGGGTATTATGTTTGATAGAGTTACTTTGCAGGAAAAGTTTCTGGAGTTTTGAGTTATGTATAGGTAATTTAACAGAAGCATGATTGATGTGAACTTTTAAGGCCACGGGAATATTTAAAATCTATATGACCGTATGGGAAATTACACTATTGTGCAGCGGGTTAATCCACTAACCCCGACGGATTTTGAAACCATTTTTTTCTTAATTTATCATGATATTACTCAAGATCTTTTGAACAAAGTTTAAGAATGATTTTTAATTCACGGGACCGAGGACTGCCATAGAGTAAATGCATGTAGCAGTTTTCACAAATTACAGTTTGGAAAACCCCAATGCCCAAATAGAGCAGATCGGGTATACCCTCCATGGTTACTAAAGAAAACCAAATGTATGTCTAATCTGGATCGAATACGCCGTGACAACAGAGGGGATAACAGAATGCTTGCCTGCTTTGCAGTATTGTAGTTAAAACGGTCAACGAGATGTATAGTTTGGTGTCACGTGTAAGGTATCCAGGTCATGTGTCAGGTATCAGTTTGCACTCTCGGGGGAGACCGATATATATATATACCGACTAGTTAAAATCAAGGTCTGTACATGACCATCTGCCCAAAGTGCTATTATTTTTTCCAAAGAAACCCGTATTATTATGTCTAAACGTACAACATTTACCTTTTCCCTATGATTCAAAAACCGACGTACGATGCCGATAATCGGTTGTTTTTTTCCAATGTAGGGATACGTACGTCATTTTTACCTGAATGGGTCCCACGAAGCAAAATAAATAACAACCCAATCAAGCCTGACGTCATCAAATCTTGGTTTTTTCAAAAATTGGCTGTTATTCCCATAATTTAAAATTCCTGTTTAAGATTCAACATCTGATATTGTTCTTAATAATTAATATTCAATTGTCCCCGCATGATGTGGAAAAGATGGGTCCATAAGTCTACAAAACTGGAAAAATAGTCAGCCGGCAAAATACCTACCGTGGACTGTATGAGCAGACGGATCCACGTAATAGTTTAGCAGGCTACGGCCACTTGCGCGCGGCTGGGGGGTTATGCGTTCGAGAAGTCTTACTGTATTTTGCGAAACGATAATAGAACTCCCATTGGATTACACGCTTTATTCCGTCAGGCATGCATAACGTGCAAACGGAATAAAGAGTGTAATCCAATGGGAGTTCTATTTCGTTTCGTTTCGTTTCGCAAAATACAGTAAGCCCCGAGGGTGCCTTGCCGAGCCATTCAATGAACGCGGACAATCTTCCTCAAACTCCACAGAAGTTAACCGATGAGTGGGCGCTCCGCCAATATTAACAACATAATCATTAAACAACTTGTGGGACAGTATGTCGTCGATCTTAACGTACATGCGGTAGGTTTTGACCACCACCTATGCTTCAGGAAGGCAGTCTCCCTCACTAACCTCAGAGGGCGTATTCATTTTCTTATCTTTTTTTCTGGGCTTAGAAATTTTCCCTCTAACATGAAAAAAAAATAATGAACATTATAAGAGGCGTAGTTGAGAGTCGAACCCAAGACCACTGGATCAGAGGTCCGTGTTTTTACCTAACAAAGACCAACGAGGATGGTGTGCCAGCTCTGCCAATTGTAATCCTTGATAACGGAATAAATCGCTACTGCTTTGTGGTCAGCACTCAATATACAGGAGCAATAGTTGTGGCAACCGTTCCAGAGCGGAGCTTAATTATGAAGAGCTCCGCTATGGAAACGGTTGCCACACAACTAAACAGTTGTACTTTGTATTGTATTTTTTGTATATTCTGACTTTACTTTCTCTGTATATTTTTATAGTTGTATTATTTATATAACTGTGTTTATCACGGACCTACTGACTCTGGTTGCTGTAGGTTTTTTGTATTTTTAACTGTGTATAATAAAGCTCACGACAAAACAATATACCCAGGGCTGTAGGGTGGAATATACCAGAGGCTTCCAAGATCAAGAGTATACTACCATGTTTGAATTGAACCTGGTGAGCATCTTGCCAACCTGGAGCTGACTCCTCATACATGGCTGAATGGCGATGTCTTAACAGACTGAGAACCAGAATGGGGGGCTACGGAAGCAAGATCAGGACACTGCCTGTGGGTGTGGAACAGCAACACAGACAATAGAACATCTGTTGGTCTGCCCACTGTGGGAGCAACAATGCACAAACAAGGACCTTGCGGAAATCAGTGAAGCAGCCAGACGTTGAACCCATCTCTGGCTGGATTTTATTTGAGAACCACTGTGCTTGGACACGATAAGAAGAAGAACCATGTTTGAAGCTGATCCTTTTTCAGCTAAAACGGACAGGATCTCCCAGGAAAAGATCAAATCCTGGCATAGCTTATACCGACATGGCCCATAACAACAAGGAAGCATGGTCTACCATCCGAAAGCTTCGAGGGGATCCAACAGAACCTACACACCTAATCAAGTTGCCCACCAACTGCTTTTAAATGACAAGTGCAGCAAGAAGCCCAAGATCAAACTAGACCGTAAGAGGTATAGTGGCGACCCTGGTTTCACTTGCCAGTTTAACATGGACGAACTGGAAACCGGTATTGCTAAACTTCTGCTAGGAAAAGCAGTAGGCCTTGACAACATCTGAACTGAGCAGGGTTGACCGGTATTTCCCAGGGCGGGAAATACCACCAGACATATTTTTTGCCAAAACGGGAAATACTCAAAAAGTGACATTTTCCAAACTTAAATTTCTTTAAAATATCATGAAAATTAACTAGTACGTCAGCCCGGACCAGTTTTGGGCACCAAGGGGTAGGTGGAAGAGTAGAAAAATTTCATTGCTACCATGTGTTAGGTACATATGTGGGGATCATCGCCTGGGTGGATGTAGAAATCAGAAGTGGTGCAATTATTTTTTATGGGCCAAAAAAGGTCAAAATTGACCCAAATTAGGTAAAAATCATTGAATGGTGATTTATTTATTCCGACTTCATATTGAAATGTAATACTAATAAAATTCCCCCACTATATAGCTGTAGATTCAAGAAAAATTTGCATGTTGGATTCTAGGGTTAATTTTGACCCCAGAAAGGGCCCAAAAGGGGTCAAAATTTACCCAAATAAGGTAAAAATCATAGAATGGTGATTCCAACTTCATATTAATGTAACAGTATTAATTTTCCCCACTATATAGCTGTAGATTCAAGAAGAATTTGAATGTTGGAATCTGGGGTTATTTTTAACCCCAGAAAGGGCCCAAAGGGGTCAGAATTGACCCAAATGAGGTCAAAATCATAGAATGGTGTTGTATTTCAAATTAAACTAGTATTTCATTTTCCCCACTCTATCGCAGAAGATTCCAGAAGAAATGGAATGTTGGAATCTAGGGTCAAATTTGACTCCAGAAAGGGTGAAAAAGGGCTTAAAATTGACCCAAATAAGGTAAAAATCATAGAATGGTGTTGTATTTATTCCAACTTTATATTAAAATGCAGTAGTATTTCATTTTCTCCACTCTATAACAGTAGATTCAAGAAGAATTTGAATGTTGGAATCTATCTGGGGTCAAAATTGACCCAGAAAGGCAAAAAAGGTCAAAATTGACCCAAAATATGAGTCAGTAAAAGTTAAAAATGGCAAGGTAATCATTCCACTTATATGCATTTTAAGACTTCTAAAATGAAACCTCA